>PISW01009973.1:0-54710 GCA_004023785.1 Mungos mungo
ACGTGCCCACAGAGACACACGTGCACGCGGTGTGTGATTATACATACGTGCTTATACATACGTGTTTATACATGAACATGTGCATATACTTCGGTCTGGATGTAGTTTAATTGTTCTTGAAATCTGTCTCTAAAACGTGGTGTTCGATACCGCCCTCACATTGCAGTCCTGCACGCCCCCGCAAGCCCGCTCTGGCCCCAGCACGACACGCTGTGTCACTCCAGCGACCCTGGTCGTTGTGCGCTTACCTCAGGCGGCAAGAAGGGTGACTTGCCTGCCAGGGCGGATTTCAGCGGCTTTTGGACCTGGGCTCACGGAGGAATGTCCTCATGTGGTCCCTGGTTTTGGCCCTTTAAGTCCCAGCGTGTTCTTAGGGACTGAGTGCTGCGGTGAGTCAGAACTGCCACGGTAATGCGACTCCTCTGTTTTCTGGATTTGCAGAGCACACAGAAGCAGAGTGACAGCTCTGCCAGGCTGTCCCCACCCTTGTATCATGGCATCTGGACTTCGCCAGCAAATCCAAAGGCTTTGCCACTCTAAACCCAGACCAAAACAGCCTCAGACGCAAGCGTAGCACTTTTGGTCCAGAGGGCGTTCTGGATTCCTGATTTTAGTGACTACCCAAGGAGCTTCTATTCAAGTTTTAATTCTTTGTTGTTTTGTTTCCGGGGAGGCCTGCTTTTAGAGCGTTTATGAGGACATGCTAACTTTGGGCATTTTGGGACAAGCTAGCAGCCCCTCACCCTGTTGGGTGAGAAGGTGGCCCCTGTGGCCTGGACACTGCCACAGTCACTGTCTCTCAGCCTTGGCTGCTTCCTCCCCGGAGATGAGGGGCTCCCCCCGCGAGGTGCCTCTGGGGGCCTGGGCAGCGGGCAGGCCGATGGGGTGCGGGTGCAGAGAGCTGCTCGGAGAGGGGCTTCTCGGGGCGGTCGGCACCAGTAGTAGTGGTGGGGGCTGCTGGCGTGCGGGCCCAGCGCCGCCTCACCGGGTGGCGTGCGCAGGTCGCTGGGCCTCTCTGCTGTCCGGGCACGGTCACGAGGGTGCGGTGGGCCCTCGCCGACGTGCCGGGGCTCATCGAGACGTGGAGAAGACACATTCAATACAGACTTTCCCCTTTTTCCTTTTTTTTTCTTGTCTCAATTATGATTAGTACCCTAAGAATTTTTTTTAAAGGAGGACTCCCATTCTAAAGAAAATGCTAAAAATAAAGAAGTTTCAGGTCCATAGATCCTTTCATTTAAAGTCAGCTTTTTTTGTGTAAAAAGATCTTGATTGAGTTTTTCCTCTCCTCTCCTTCTGGTCAGCCATCCAGGTGAGGCTTCTGGGGTCTTTTCTGTGGTTCCTGGTCAGAGGCCGCCCCAGTCAGAGGCCTGGGTTCAGGGTGCCCTGGGCCGGGGCGGGCACGGGGGTTGGGGGGGGGGGTCACGTGCCCTGGGCCTGGCGGCCTGACCCTCACTGTAACCGGGGGGAGTGTGACCTTCCCAGTTTAGACGTCTGTTCTGAACTTGGGGAGACTTAGATGAAGCATTTTATAATCAGTAGACTTAACTGATTCTTAATTCTTTAGAATTTTAGAAGTGGTCAGTTTATTAAATATGTTTCTATTCTACCTTAAATACAGGAAAATCTTATACCTTCCAGCATTTTGAAGGTGATCCCTAGATCCCATAGTGTGTGTTCAGTTCCTTATATAACAACGTTAAATTTCCAGCCTCTTCTGTGTGGCTCAGAGAAACCTTCCGTTAGAGTTCATTTTTCCAGGATTACGTTGTTCATTAAAACCACTTCAGGTGAACCAAAAGCCTTGTCTGTCGTGTGTCGGCGCCCGGAACCGCGGCCCGTGTTCGCGGCGCCCGCTGGCGGCCCCCCGGCGCGGGAGGGCAGCCATGTGCCCGCCGCCCATTGCATGTTTCTGCTTCTGATTTGCTCACCCTTGATTGGAATAAGGGTTTTTCACCGAGTTGATACTTGAAGATATCTGAGGTCACCCGTGGTTTAAGTTCTCAGAAAGGGTGACCGTGAGAAGTCCCATGTCTGTTGGCGTGGCCGCTCCTGGCACCCCACCGCCCTGAGGAAGGACTCGACGGAGGCCGCGCGCCTGCGTGACCAGGCCTGCGAGGGGGGGTGTGGTTTCAGTGTCTTGTAACTTGGTTTCTTGTTCCCCTAGTAGAGCCGATTCTTATTTTTTTCGCCTTCACTGGTACCAGCTTTTGTGGGAGCCGCAGCCGCCGAGCCGGATGTGAACCCAGCTGCCCCGTGCTGCGCTTACATCGCTGCGGCCTCCCGGACGCCTGCCGCGGGCGGCGCCGCTCACACGCTCGGTGCCGCGCGCCGGCCCTTTTGTGGAAGATGTGTGAGAGGCTGTTTTTACGGGTATTAATAACACACACAGTGGAGAAAACAGATAACAAATTTTAAGACCAAGGTAAGATTCCCAACCAAGGCCGTTTCCCTGACCACGCTCCCCTCGCGGTAGCGACACACTCCTGCTGCAGCAGTCCGCGTAGGTCGCAGGCTGAGGGCCGCCCTGGGCCTGCGACCCGGACACCGCGCCCAGGGGCTGGCCTTGCTGGCGGCCACGCGCGTCCTCTGGCTCGTGACCTGTGAGTCTGTCCTGAGCAGAGCCGGCGTCCGCACCGTCAGAAACAGAGCGAGCGGCACGCGGTAGGAGTCCTTGCCAGCCCTTCCCGGCGCCCATGGGGTGCGCTCAGCCCTGTAGACACGACCCTGGTTTCCAACCCTGGAGGCAGGAGGGGTTTCGAGTCTGTCCTTTTTTACTAAACAGTTTTACTATGACAATAGATACAGTAAATTTGTAGGAAAAAATCTCATTTTCAGTATCACATGAGCCGTTTAACTCTCCTCTTTGGATTCAGTGACGGGTACTTGGGGATGCCTCGATCAGATTATTTACAGCCACAGCCTCATGGGTCGTTTTTGTAGGACATCAGCTGTCACATTAAATGTCTGCGTGTCGGGTGACGCCCGCTGTCACGCCCCAGGGTCCGCATGCCTGCCTGGAGGGGTGCGGGCCACACTTGGCTCGCGGAGGCGGGACCGCTGCTCACGGTCCCTCCCGCACGCTCTTCAGACGGAGGTTTCTGCCTAATACTTGTGTTCTGAACCGTTAAGTACTGTAACGCATGTACAGCACTTGGGGTGCCTGGCGCCTTGCAAGGACTCAGTGGTTCGCTATTGTGACAGTAATGGTTCTAACAATAAAAACAATGAAATCACCATCCTTCCATTTTTATCCAAAAGTACGAATTTGCTCTGGCATAGAGAGCACGTGGGGGTGCGGTGGCAGACGCAGCGTCCGAGGGGCACTGCAGGGTGCGTGGCTCTGCTCGGGGGCAGCGGGAGGCCTGGGCAGGAGTAGGTGCAGGGTAGCACATCTGAAAGCACGAAGAACGGTCGGGTAGAAAGTGCCGGTTCAGGAAACGGTCGCAGGTCAGGTCGCGCCCACTAGAAACCACAGACGATGACTTCTGACTGGGTGGCTGGCCGGGGCCTGCCTTCCTGCGGGGGCTGCCGGGCCCATGGAGCCCTGCCCCCGCTGAGCAGTGTCAGCCGAGGGCACCGGAGGGCACAGGGCGGGGCTGGGGGTCCCGCGGTGTCCCTCCGCCCCCCTCCCCCACCCTGGGGACATTGGGAAGGTGGCAGGGCAGAGGCAGGTGTGTTCCGCTCCTTCAGGAGGCGGACAGTCCCACATGGGGCGGAGCCGTCCGCTCCAGACGCAGCAGTGGTCTTGCTGGGGACACTCCCCCTGCGGCTCCCTGAAGGTGAGCGGGGAGCAGCGGGGAGCGGAGGGGACGCGGAGGCTGGCCTGCCGAGAGGGTGCGGCTCAGCGTGCTGCTAATGTCACATAAAGCCCTTGGTCTCGTGGCGCGGTCAGGGCCCCGCGGACGCGCTCTAGTCTTGTCGCTCGAAGTGCTCGTGGCGAGATGGCCCGTGCTCGTACGTGGGACCGTCGCACAGCCCTGCTGACTTCAGGCCTTGTCGTGCCCCGCGCTTGCGCCCGGTGAGGGGAGGCAGCAGGAACCCTGCTGTACACGCGAGGCACTCGCGAGAGGCGAGAGCTGGTCTGGACGTGGGAAAGCGTAGGTTGCAGCTGTTCTCAAACGGGGAGCTCCCGTCACGGTAGCGCCCCACTGAGTGTGCGCACCTGTCAGCGAGCCTCTCTTGAGAGTTACTACGAGAGTTAGGTGTCTGCCTCTGGTAGTGACAGATTTGGGTGCATTTTGTGTCCGATACCTCACTGTCTCTCAACTGAAAATAACCCGTTTTTTAGGAGGAAGCTCCCAAAACCAACAAGAAATCCAGGCCAGGTCTCGTGACCGGAGCTCCCGCGGTGCGTGGGGGGGCCTGTCTGTCCCGCCCTTGCAGGAGGGCGCAGCCTGCTTCGTAGGGGATCGCTGGGGGGTTCCCCTGGCTTCGCCTGTGTCTGAGGCCAAGGTTTTCGCTGCAGGGTCATGCCCAAGCAGGGAAGGGGCTAAGACGAAGTGCCCAGGGCGGGGGTGAGCTAGGGGGGTGGCCGTCACAGGGCCTTCTGTGGCTGGACTGTCCCGGCCACACGCACTGGGTGAGACCCGAACTGTTAGTGCTGCGGTCGGGGCTCCTGTGGTCTCTCTGGCCCCGACCTGCTTGCCTGAGGCTTGGCACCAGAAGTGTGTGCGGAAGGCCCGCGTTTGCCAGGGGCGGTGACGTGAATACCCAGTGAGGGTGTCTCGGCAGCGTCCCCAAAAAGAATAAAACTGAGATTGTAAAAAACAAACAAAAAAATGAACCCACATATGGGTGTAAACTTTAAATGATACAGAAGTGCCCTGAAAGAGGGGTCTTGGCCAAGGACGACCTGAGCAGCGTGGGGCCTGCTGCGGGAGGCAGCGAGCTGGGGTTTTGTGCACTGTTCCGTCACAGTATGAGGGCTTCTAAGTCAAGTCCTGCACTCATTCCATCCAGTGCAGCAGAAAGGGGTGGCTGGGTCACCTCGCGGCCCCGAGAGCGGACAGGCTGGCGAGGAGGCTGGGCTCCGGTCGGGAAGGGCAGACCCCAGCACTGGGGCAGGTTTGCTGGGCTCCTTTCTCGCTTGATTTCTGACCTAACGCTTCTCGACCATGTTTGGCCCCGTTAGGTCGTTAAGTCCTCTGGCAGGTGGCTCTGGCCGGGGAGGGCTCCGTCCGCTTGGCCCGAGGTGGCAGTGCCCCACGCTTTTACGACCAGTGCTTTCAGCTCTTAAAAACCTTGAAGCTGAGCGAGGAGCGCTGAGGGCTGGTGCCCCTCCCCTGGATTAGGGGTTTAAAGGGCAGTCGAGCTGGAAGAATGGGGACTGGCCAGAAGAGGGTTCTCAGCGTGCTCTCCAGTCTGTTCCTGGCGCTTAGAGATTTGTCTTCTCTCCTTCCTATTTCTTCCCTTTTTTTTTTTTTTTTAGAAGTATACTGACTCCTGTATATTTTAGGATTTTTGCTTAGTGACGTTGATTTTATCCCTGTTAAGGTCTGTTTGCTGTTTTACGCAGACTGTTAGCAATCACCACTGACTGGCCGTTGGTGGAAAGCCAGCTGCCCCCAGCAGGTAGAAAATGGCAGGCGCTCCCTTGCAGGCGCTGTCCCCGGTGAGGGAGGGCGTCCCTCAGCGTCCGTTCAAGAACCTGACTAAGCCTCATCTTGTTAGAGACCTTGGTGACTGGCCGGTTACACATTAGATCCACCTGATAACCTTTCCTGGCCTGCATGCAGCTGCTGAGTTTTGGCACATAATTCTTTGGTGTCCG
Source organism: Mungos mungo (assembly GCA_004023785.1). Lineage (NCBI taxonomy): Eukaryota > Metazoa > Chordata > Mammalia > Carnivora > Herpestidae > Mungos > Mungos mungo. The sequence goes on from PISW01009973.1 coordinate 5,774, forward strand.
TCTTAAAGCATGCTGACCGTTCAGGCACACTGTATCTTTAAGAAATGCCGGCCGGTGCAGGGGTAGGTGGCCTGCCCAGGGGGGAGCTTTGCTGCCATTTTCCGTGGCCCTGCCTTGCTGTTGCTCTGACCCGCAGCAGGCCAGCCCCGGCCTTCCCCCGGCGCCTCTCTGCGGGGTGGCCGCTGCGGGTGGGACAGAGCGAGGTCCGTAGGGCGTTTTAGAGACTCCTCTTACTCATGATCAGGGCCGGCCTCGAATCTGGAGCGGCAGCATGGCCTGGCGCCGTGGCCGCGGCCGACCTCTTGGCTCTCCCTGGCACCTTCTGGGGCCGCTGGACGACACAGAAGCCCCCAGGTTAGAAGGTGGGTGCGTGTGAGCTCGAGATGTGTGTGTTCTCAGTGACCCAGACCTGGCCCGGGGACGGAGGGGCAGCCAGGACGCTCTAGGCAATGCCATCGAGAAGGGTCACTGTAATAAAAGTTACTCTGAACTATATAGTATTGTAGGTGGTGAATGACTGATTTAAAGATTATTTTAAGTCCACTCTTAATATTTCACTGTGATGTTAACTTGGAAGGACCTAAGGTTGGTCTTTTTATTTTCAGCTCATTCAATCTGCTGAGCACAGGACATTTATCATTTGTAAATTCAAAATGCTGTGTGAACGTACTTACAGTTCTTTCTTCTTTTTATAAAAGCGTAACTTTAAACATGGAAATAATGTTGGTTTATAGAAATATTTATTGTTCAAGGTCTGTAACTGTATTTCAAAAATGATGTGGCACTCGACTTGTGAAGGGATCTGTTTTGTCAAGAAATTTAAAAATCACTCTGTACACGGCCGTCCGAGGCGCACGGGCCCTTCCGGTCACCGCGGAGAGGACATTCCCAAGTCACCCTAAATGGCCGCGTTGTTTCCTGACGTTGGTTCACACATGTCCACTAGGTTCCTTTGTGCTGTGAACACCGTCCCGAAGGCCCTGGGCACGTGCCGAGGAGGCCGCTTCCCCTGCCCTAGAGTCACACGTCTCTAAGGCAAACGGGCAATTTTATGCTATCACATACTGAGTGGAGGGTAGAGAAAGTATTCTCAGATTCCAGAAAACTCGGAAAAGTCAGGAGCTAAGGTGCTCGGAACTCCGTGCCACGAGTGGGGCTCTGGTGGAGCGGGGGCCACGGGACAGTGGTTGCCCGTGTGTGTCGTTCAGTCCCTGCATTTCCCTTTTCCAAGCGCGTCCCGTTGGATACGGAATAGACCGTAGATGTCGTAGACTGAGATCTGGGACTGTGTTGGGACTGTTCGGGTGGATGTGTCACTTGCACAAACGGCACCTCCGAGTAAGTCCGTCACCTGGTGCCCGTGGAGGCGGAGCCCTGCGCCCGGAGCAGAGGCTGGCGCGGTGCCCGCGCGCTGCTTGGCCCTCCTTGCGGGCGGTTTGCCGAGCCGAGAGCCGGTGGATCCTCCGACTGTGCTAGTGGCTGTCGGGTCGCGGGGCCGGGGGCCGGGGGCGCCACCTCCCGCAATGTGTCACGGACTGTAACGCTGTAAGGTCTGTATTCTGTATGTGTACCTCAGACCCCGACCAGGAAACGAGCCTCGTGTGTGTCTCAACATGGATATTTCCATTCGAAGTATGTACTCGGTGTTTATTTCCTCAAAACAGACTTTGTTAATTTAGGAAATATCTCCAAGTGGAAACGTGCTAACTTTTTCTGTAAATCTTAAATAAAAGGTGCTGTTCCTTCCTTTGGCCCAGGACTGGTCTGTGTTTTCTGTCTTTCTCTCCATGCATTTTTCCTTTTTTTTTTTTTGTTCGTTTACTTTTTCTTTTTTTTAAGCTTTACACCTGTTCCGACCACATTGAGGGAGAGAGTGGGTGGTGGGCAGGCACCGGCTCGCTCCCCCTAAGTCCGTGTGGAAGGCCCTTTGCTCTGGGCCTCGGATCCCGTCAGACCGGTCAGCCTCGGGCTGCTTTCTGGCTGGGGCCGGGAGGTGGCCGGCGCTCCCGATACCCGGGCTCCCCAGTGCCCCTGGCATCTCGAGCCCCGCCCGTCTGTGACTCCGGATCCGATGGCCGTGTGAAAATGGGGTTTGGACGCAGACGTATTTTTCAAGTGGCCGTCTTTCTGGATGTTGATGGTACAGGAGTAGCTGAGCTGACAGGGCGCAGCCCCATCCGGCCAGCCTCGGGGGGGGCGCCCCGTGACTCGGTGTGCGCTCACGCGCCATTTCCGCCTTTCTGGAAAAGGTGAGGAGTCCGAGCATAAAGGCTGCTTCCTCCTGAGACCGCCGCCGCCGAGGCGCCCAGCCCCGCCCCCCGCCCCCCCCCACGCCGCGGCCGGGGCGGCACAGCCCTGGCACAGCCCTGGCACAGCCTGGCAGGCGGGGCCTGGCTCTCCTCTGCTCCCCGGGGGCCCCCGAGCTCGCTCTGGAAGAAGCTCGCTGACAGGCTGCAGGACGGGGCGACTTGACTGGCGGGCGTGTTCTGTTCTGTTTACGTGCGGCCCCATCTTAACCCCTAGGCTGTGTTCGCTGGCAAACGGCAGGTCTGTGACGGAGTTTCTCGTGATTATCAACGTCTGCAGGAAACGTAGCTCATACTTCTGCTCTGTTGAAAAGTTAGTTTTCAACCTTCCATTTACCTAACATCAAATAAACACTAAATGTGTTTTTAGCTTTTTTAAAATTTGAATTTGGTTTATAAGAAAGTTTTCTTACTAAAGATGTATTGATTTCTGTTTAGAGATTTTCGCTGCTCAGATGAGGGCGAAGCGTTGCACACATACAGTGACCGGGGAGGCTCTCGCCTGGTCTTCGCGGTCCCTGAAGGGGGACGAGACGCAGCCTGGACGGGGGGACAGGGGACCTTCGGTCTGCTCCAGGAGGCCACCTCTTTCTCTCAGACTCACGTGCTACCAGAGCTGGCAGGTCTTACCGCGCCTTTGCCCACTCGCCCATCCGGGGACAGTGGGCCCGGGCGGAGGGCGAGGCGGGCCGGTGTGGCGGAGAGGCCCCTCCTGACCGTCGGCTCGGGCTCTTCTGGAAACGCACTGGGTGCCGATCTGTTTCTCTTACTGTGCGAAGCTGGGCCGTGAGAGGCTGGGTGAGAGAGGTCAAGACCCCCAGTCCCGAGGCCCGTCCTAGGGCACCCGAGTGCGTAGACGCGGGCCAGCGGGCCTCGGGCAGGCCAGGCCGCCTCTGAGCCCCCGCAGGTGCGGGCGGGCGCGGGAAGCCGGCGGCGCCGCGCCTTCGTGCCGGCCGCGCGGGCCTGTGTGTGCGGTGGCCCCGCCGCGGTCCGCGCCGGTGACCTGTGGCCCGCCTCCTTCGCCCCCAGGTGTCGGACGGCCCGGGAGACGAGCCGGCGGAGTCCCCCTACGAGAGCGCCGACGAGACGCAGACTGAGGCGTCCGTCTCCTCCAAGAAGTCCGAGCGGGGCGCGGCTGCCAAGAAGGAGCACGTGTGTCAGGTGAGGGACCGGCCGCGCTGCCCCGGGGTCCCCGCGGGCTGGTGCGTCGCCGAGAGCGCTTTGCGTGCGCACACGCTCTCCGGCCCCGTGAGGCCGTGCGTGCATGGAGGCGGCCGGCGCCGCGCGGGCCTGTCCTTCAGGGGGGGCGTGAGCCGGGCGCGTCCCAGCCTCCCGGGGGGCTGCGGGGAGGCCGGCGCGGGGTGCGCCCGTCGCCCTGGTCCCGGCCTGGCCGGTGCCTTCAGGGCTCTGGCGGCGGCCTCAGCGCTGTCCCTGCCTTTCCGCCCGCAGCTGTGCGAGAAGCCGGGCGGCCTCCTGTGCCAGGGGCCCTGCTGCGGGGCCTTCCACCTCGCCTGCCTCGGGCTGTCCCGGAGACCGGAGGGCAGGTTCACCTGCCGCGAGTGCACCTCAGGCAAGTTCAGCGGCGCCCGCCGCCCCGGGGACGGCCCCTCCCCTGCCCGCAGGCCTCTGGCAGCCCTGGCCCCGCGGGCGTGGGCCCCCCACTGGTGCCGGCGAAGCGTTCCCTTCGGGACCTTCCCTGGGGTGGCTGTGCAGGAAGGTAGATGGATGTGAGGGACCCGGCAGAGGGGCGGAACGGGCTGTCCTGAGCCCTGCGCTGGGAGGCGGCTGGCGGGGGGGCCCCGGTGCCCGCTGGTGAGCTGGCCGGTTCCAGGACACGGATGTTCACTTCCACAGAGACACAGTGTGGCCCTGAGCAAGGACAGTCTCCGAGCCCGTCCCCGGGGTGGGGGGCACGGCTTCCTTCTGCTGCACCAAGGACTCGCCAGCGCCGTCTGGCGGCCGCTGGGAAGACAGGCCACCCGCACGCAGACGCAGGGCCTCCTGGCTCTGTCGGAGCGCGTACTAGGTTAGGAAGACAGTCCCAAGCCAAGGCCGTCTGATGCGACGCCACCTCCCTTCAGCTGCCTGTGCTTCCCAGTGTGAAGGGTCCCTGTACTTGGTTAAAAGCTCAGAAGGGAGAGTGGAAGCTTCTTCGGGAGGAACGGCTCCGCTCAGCTGTCCGCTCACTCGGGCGGAGGGGGCTCCCCACTGAAGCCGCCTCCTGCTCAGATTCCTTGTCCTCCGGGGAGGCCGCAGCCCCGACGGCAGGACCAGCAGCGCTTGGACTGGTCACCAAGGACAGAGAGGGCTGGGGCCCGGGAGCAACAGTTTAACCCCGGTGCCCTGCACCTCTTTCTCCGCCGCCTCTTTAACCCCCCGTTAGGGATTCACTCGTGTTTCGTGTGCAAGGAGAGCGAGACGGACGTGCGGCGCTGCGTCGTGGCGCAGTGCGGGAAGTTCTACCACGAAGCCTGCGTGAGGAAGTTCCCGCTGACCGTGTTCGAGAGCCGGGGCTTCCGCTGCCCCCTGCACAGCTGCGTGAGCTGCCACGCGTCCAACCCGTCCAACCCCAGGCCGTCGAAAGGTAGGGCGCCGGCGGGCGGCGGGCGGCGGGCAGGGCTGGGCCCCGGAGCCCCGCGGTGGTCGCCTGGAGTGGCGGTTGTCTCTCTGTGCTGACTCGACTCCGGCCAGTAGGGTTTTCTCCAAGTCGAGAAGAGGATGCGCTCTGCGGTCCGTCCTCCAGGAGCCTTCCGTCGGGGCGGGGGGCCTTCCGTCGGGGCGGGGGGCCTTCCATCGGGACGGGGAGCCTTCCGTCGGGGCGGGGGGCCTTCCGTCGGGACGGGGGGCCTTCCGTCGGGGCGGGGGGCCTTCCGTCGGGGCGGGGGGCCTTCGAACCATCCTGGTGTTGTTCCGGGGTTTTTAAAAATCTTTTTTAGTGTTTATTTTTGAGGGAGAGACAGCTATGGAGGGGCAGAGAGAGAGGGAGACACAGAACCTGAAGCAGCTTCAGGCTCCCAGTTGTCAGCACAGAGCCCGATGCGGGGCTTGAACTCGGGAACCACAAGATCATGACCTGAGCTGTAGTCGGATGCTTAACCGACTGAGCCACCCAGGCGCCCCGAGAAAAATATTTTAAAATCAAGTTGTATCTGCCTCATCCCACGTGAGGTGTGTGGGGTTGAGGACACGGGTCATCTGTACTTCCTGACACACGTGGTTCTCCACCCTCGGTGACGTCGTGCGCCAGGAACGCTGGGCCACGTCTGGGCTGATCTTTGGGGCACAAACTGACGCCAGTGGGTAGAAGCCAGAGCTGCTGCTGAAGGCGCCGCAGGCCCTGGGGCTCCCAGGCGCCCCGCCTGACCTTGCTTCAGAACGTGGCGGGCAGCCGACTTCGGTCACCATCTCGCGTTCGTGGGTTCGCCGTGCCGGGCTCTGCACTGACAGCTCGGAGCCTGGAGCTGCTTCCGATTGTGCGCCTCCCTCTCTCTGCCCCTGCCCGGTTCAGGCTCTGTCTCTCTCAAGAATAAGTTTCTATTAAAAAAAAAAAAAAGGCATTTTAAGGGCTTGACTGTGTTCTTATGACATCTGTGTAATAATTCTTCCCATCCTGGTTATCGTTTTCATCAAATATTCCAAGTTCATCTCAGCCTGAGTTTTCGAGGCGTGTGGGGGCTTGGTCACTCCGCGCCACCCTGCTCTCGGTCGGGCCTTCAGCGCGCGTCTCCGCCCCCAGGGAAACTGATGCGGTGCGTCCGCTGCCCCGTCGCCTACCACGGAGGGGACGCCTGCCTGGCGGCCGGCTGCGCGGTGATCGCCTCCAACAGCATCGTCTGCAGCGGCCACTTCGCCGCCCGCAAGGGGCGGAGGCATCACGCCCACGTGAACGTGAGCTGGTGCTTCGTGTGCTCCAGAGGTGAGGGCGCGCCGCAGGGGTGTCCGGCCCCCCGCCCCCGGCCTTGGGTGTGGCCCCGGAGCGCTCACGGGGCGTTTCTGAATTAGCCATGGCCGGTGGGGGGGGGGGCTCCCCAATGGCCGCTGGAGGGGCGAGGGGTGAGGGGCGGAGTGGCCGCGGGCCGCGCCGCGCCGCCCTGAGCCGCTCGCCCTCCGCCGCAGGGGGAAGCCTGCTGTGCTGCGAGGCGTGCCCGGCGGCCTTCCACCCCGACTGCCTGAGCATCGAGATGCCGGACGGCAGCTGGTTCTGCAACGAGTGCCGCGCGGGGAAGCGGCTGCACTTCCAGGACGTCGTCTGGGTCAAACTGGGGAACTACAGGTGTGAGGCCCGGAGCCCCGCCCGCCCGCCTCCCTGTTCACATGTTTCTTTTCACTTTGCAGGACTGAAAGCACTGAATGACTGTCGCTCTTGTCTGAAGAGTCTGTGAACCCTGTTTTTAATATTTATAATAGATGGTGGCCGGCAGAAGTTTGCCATCCCAAAAATGTTCCCCCAAATATTCAGAAAATGAAGCACGAGATTGGAGAATTCCCTGTGTTTTTCTTTGGGTCTAAAGATTATTACTGGACGCATCAGGCACGCGTGTTCCCGTACGTGGAGGGGGACCGGGGCAGCCGCTACCAGGGGCTCAGAGGGATCGGAAGAGTCTTCAAAAACGGTACGGACGCCTCCGGGCGGAGGCAGGGCGCGCTCCGGGTACTCCTACTGCTAGTGCTGCTTCTGTTGTGTGGGAGCTTGGTTTCTGTGGAAAACACCGGCCCAGGCGCTCCGGCTGTCCGTTAATTAGAAGAACGTAGGTCTGCAGACCGACTTGTTGAAGCACGGGACAGAGCGCTGCTGAGGGACGTTTACAACGTTGGTCTGCGATTAATTTCACTCATGTGCATTAGAAGCTACTTTATTTTTACTTTTTAATTTTTGTAAGTTTATTTGTTTTGAAAGAGTGAGCGAGGGAGGGGCCGAGAGGGAGACAACCCCAGGCAGGCTCTGCAGCGTCCGCGCAGAGCCCGACGCGGGGCTCGGCCCCACGGCTCTGAGATCGTGGCCGGAGCTGAGAGCAGGAGTCGGTCTCTTCGCCGACTGAGCCGCGGGCGCCCTGCGGCGGGAGTGACCTTTACCGGTGGTTTCAGTCCTGGGCTACAGAAGCCTCTTCGGTCTCGCCTGCTCTGTAAGATGGAAACATGGAGAAATCTTTGTTGCCGTCTAGACCGGGTGCCCCAGGAAGGGCCCAGGGGGCAGGTAGACCGGTGCCCGCCCTGACTCCACAGCCAGGGTGACAGTTGGGATGGCTGACTGGACGAGGTGCTGTTTCCTCGGGGCCGAGGCTGAGTGGGACGCAAGGGGGACTTGGTGTGCGCCCGGCTTGTCCTAGTCCAGGGAGGGTGAGCCCCTCGCAGCCGGTGGCACGTGGGGGGCTGGGCAAGCTGCGTGGACAGGTGGACGTCTCCCCTCTTGCGGGGCCTCACGCACATCCGGCAGCAAAGGTCTGATGAGAAAACGTTTCAAAACTCGTAGCAAAATGACAGATGTTGAAACTAGGCTGGAGTCTGCTGGAGCGGGGTGAGGTCAGGATTCCCCCACGGCACCCTCACCCTCACTTGAGCCCAGGGCTCTGTCGCCGGAGCACGTGTCCTCCCGGAGGACGTCAGATCCCTGCGGACAGTGGGGAGCCGAAGCGCCACCCACCCTGGGCCTTCCTGGTGGCGGGGGCCAGAACAGCGCCACCCAGGGCGCCTCAGCCGGGTGCTCTCTGAGCGCCTTGGGTGGAAAATCCTGGCGGCATGCGAAGCACCCGCGCTCCCCTGGAGCCTGGGAACCGCGCGCAGCGTCCGTGGGGGCCACAGAGTCTGTAGGCGGAGGGAGGACTCTGCCCAAAGCGCCTCCTCACGCTCGTGGTCCGTGGACTTTCTAGCGCTGCAGGAGGCTGAGGCTCGTTTCCGAGAAATCAAACTGCAGCGGGAGGCTCGGGAGACGCAGGAGAGCGAGCGCAAACCCCCGCCCTACAAGCACATCAAGGTGACGGCGGGGGGCAGGTCGGGACGGCTGCGGGGACTGCGGGGGGTGGGGGGGGTGAGAGGTTGTCAGCGGGCTGTGGCCCCCTGTGGGTCACAGGCGGGAGGCAGGCGCAGGCGCAGGGCTGCGGGGGCGGAGCCCGGGCCGGTCAGCTAGAGCCCTGGAGGCAAGGCGGGGGTCCCACCTCCGAGGGTGTGGACACCAAGGAAGGACCGTGGGGGCCACCGTGCTGCCCCCGGCTCACGGCGAGGGGGAGAGGGCAGGGGCGCGTGGTGAGCCAGTGTCACCACGTCCTGTCCCGGGGCCTGGCGGTGTCCCCTGGCCACAGCGTGTCGGCTGCCTCTCCGCGCGTGAGGGAGGCGCTCTCTGGGGTTAGTGGTTTCTCAGGGGTGAGTCTGCGGAAACGGAGCTGCTGCGGCAAAGAGCTTGGGGCCTGATGGCTCCCAGGGCGGGTTTCCAGGTCGCGCTTCCGAGTCGTGCAGCCCTCGCCCCGCAGCGGGGAGGGCCCGTCTTCCACCGAGTTTCCCCTTGAGTGACGGGTCCGCCTCAGCCTCCCCGTGCCTCTCGCTGTGCCTTTGCCGCTGGGCTGCTCTGATTCTGTCCTCATGACCCTCGAGGTCGTGAGGGCAGAGCCCGCGCCGCCTCCCACAGGGACCCTGCACCGTGCTCCGCGGCCTGGCTGGGGACGGGAGGGACGAGGGATGGGAAGTGAGAGACGGGGCAGGCGGCCGGGGCGCCTGCTCTCTCCCCGACGTGCCCCCGTGTCCCCGGCAGGTGAACAAGCCGTTCGGGAAGGTGCAGATCTACACGGCGGACATCTCCGAGATCCCCAAGTGCAACTGCAAGCCCACGGACGAGAACCCCTGCGGCCTGGACTCGGAGTGCCTGAACCGCATGCTGATGTTCGAGTGCCACCCGCAGGTGTGCCCCGCGGGCGAGCACTGCCAGAACCAGCACTTCACCAAGCGCCAGTACCCCGAGACCAAGGTCGTCAGGACCGCCGGCAAGGGGTGGGGCCTGGTCGCCAAGCGGGACATCAGGAAGGTGTGTGCCGAGCCCCTCGCTTGCTTTTAGAGGCCGTGGCTCAGCTGGCGGCTCCGGCTTGGACTCGCGCTCCCGCAGGAAAGGGGTCTTTGTGAAGTCCGCGTTCCCATAGCCAGTGTCGTAGAACGTTACGTGACGGCCGTCTAGCAAAGTCACGCGCAGGTCCTTGATGGCGTGCCGGCACTGGGGATCTGGGTGGTTGCTCTGTGACATGAAGGAGCATGAAGGAGCCCTGCCCAGGATGGGCGGCCGGTCCCCCCGGGGCCAGGCCATGGTCCAGGCTGCGCGTCTCGGGCTGAGCAGCCAGGGGCGCTGGTGGAGTCTCGAGGCCGGGCGGTGGGGGGGGCGGGGGCGGCCTCGGACCCCGGGGCCGTCCTGGGTGAGGGCAGCTGCTGAGGCGTGCAGCCCCTGCCGTCCACTTCCGCTGCCTGCCCGGGCGTCAGGTTCTCCGGACTCTGGCCGTGTAGACTCTGCAGGGAAGGCGAGCCAGGGCAGCCAGCTGTGCGGTGGCCGAGAGGGGTGCGCTGCCGGGGTGCCCAGAGGCGGTTCCTGCCCGAAGCGAGAGTCGGGGTGTGGATTTGGGCAGGACCCTCGGGCGAACCGCTCCCTGACGGCCTGTGTGCGAGTCGTTGGGGCCGCGGGCGCGCCGGAGCCTGCGGGTTCTCACGGCCCCGCCCCCCCGCCTTCCAGGGCGAGTTTGTGAACGAGTACGTGGGCGAGCTGATCGACGAGGAGGAGTGCATGGCGAGGATCAGGCGCGCGCACGAGAACGACATCACGCACTTCTACATGCTCACCATAGACAAGGTAGCGGGGCCGGGCCTCCGCGTGCTGCCCGCAGCACAGGGGTCCCCAGGGGCACGGGGCTTCCGGCAGCCGCCCGAAGGCCTGTTGGCGTGAAGGCTTCTGGCTGGCGTGTGCAGAAAGCACCAAACGGTCAGACTAAGGGTCAGTAAAAAGCGGAGAAAAGCGCAGAGTAGGAGAGTTAGGCGTTTTCGGTTGCACGGCCCAGGCGTGCGGTCTGGAGTGTACGTCAGCTCGAGGGACCGATGTCCTCGGAGGGAGGAGGGACAGCATGGCTCGTGTGCCAGTGGGGATGCACGGGAGAAGGCTGTGCCCGCCGGTGATGGCCCTTCCCCGTATCAGGACGGGGGCTGGTCTGGCCCCAGGGGCGGCCTCCTTGGTGCCCGAGTGCCACATGAGGGGAAGGCGACACCACGCGTGTGCCCGCTGCCCGTCCTTAACCCCACGTCTGGCAGGGGCACGTGGCCACTTTGGAGAACGGTTGGAAACGAGGTAGAAAACGATCACACACCTAATAGTACGAGTAACTCGGGGAAGACAGACGCCATGAGGCCTGCGGGGCAGCCGTGGTGGAGATTAGGATGGTCCCAGGGGCCTCGCAGGGGCGTCCCCAGGGAGGCCTGGGGCCCCCACGAGGGGATGAGGGACACGCCGCAGTCCGTGCGCACTTCCTGCCGAGACCCTAAACCTTGGGGGTGGGGGGCCGGACGGCACATCCTGGAGACGGTGCCCTGGGGGCTCCGGGGCCTGGGGCTGACCGTGTCTGTGCCCCTCGTGAGGAGCGTGCGGACGTGTCGGGGGTGCAAGCGTCCCGGGGGCTCACTTGCAGAAGCTGAGGGGAAGGAGCGCGTGCGTGAGCACCTATGCACGTGGAGGCGTGCACATCTGTGTGACAGGTGACCGGTGGCGAGGAGAAAGCAGATGTGGGGAAGCGTCAGTAGTCAGGGTGTCTGAGCGAAGGTGTGCTGGCGTCCGTTGTAGTATTCTGTTTCTCTTCCTGTAAATTAAAAAACGTTCACATAAAGGAATCCGTTAGGAAGGTGAGGGTCCCGCACTGCGGAGGGGGCAGGGCTCCTCCCTGGGCCTTCGGGGCCGGGGTGGGGGGGGGGGGCTTCTGAAGGATGCAGGTCTGGCAGACCCCACGGCTGGCAAACAGGGATCCCATGGTAGAGCGTGAGCGGAAAACAAGAATACCAGCTGCCGGTGCGGGTGGCGGGGGAGGGGCCGAGAGCCCGCCCCGCGGAAGCAGGGTCCCCACCTGCAGCTCCCTGGGAGTCGCCCCTCGTGTGGGGGCTGCTGCCAAGGCCTGCTCAGAGGCCTAGGGGGGGAGCGGCTGGAGCGGAGGCGCCCGCGTAGGCCCCTCAGGGCTGTGGTCGTCGGGCGGGGGCCCTTAAACTTGGCCGGGGGGAGCAGATTCATGTCGCCTTTGCTGCCCCTCTCTTTATGGCGGCAGTGGTGACGGAGCTTATCTTACTCCAAGTTTACCACCTAAAACACGTCTTACCATGTTTTGGAGTCTAAATGTAAACTACTTGTATGTTGTAAGAAATGCCAGGTTGATCATTTAACACACACTTGGTCCCTGAAATTATTGAACCCTAAGAGTCTCATGCTCTACCGACTGAGCTAGCCGGGCGCCCTTATCGAACCCTAACAGTTCACTTCGGGTCCCTGGCTGAAGAGGAGATAAAGCCAGTGACACACGAGAGACACTTAAACAATTCATACCTCACGTCCTTGCTGTAGCTATAAACACAGCACACGCCGCCCTTAACCGTTTACGGAGCCCCGTCCAACAAGGTCGCCGTGGGTGGGCCTTCACAGAGTCTTCGCTTTTGGTGAGAACCAGAACCGTTTCTAACAGCAACAAGCGAGCGTGTTAGAAACGGCTCAAACCCTTAAAGGAGACGTGGTGGTCACGCCTCAAACCAAGAGCTGACACACGGTCACTGAGACGAGCCCGGAAGGCGGCCGAGGACCCGCTGGGCGGCCACAGGGCAAATGGCTGCAGCAGAAGCCGGGACCAGAGAGGCTTCGGGCTGCAGCACAGGAAAAGGAGAAGATGAAAACTTTGTCAGAAAGGCCGGGAGACACAGAAGGTAGAAACATTCAGTAGATGCTCCAGAAGGAAAGACAAGAGAACGGGGGAAAGGTCATGTGGAAAACAGATTTTCTGGACTCAGATGGAAACTGACCAAGTTTTGAACAGGATAACTAAAAATAAACATACCTAGAGATGCTGTTACACACCCGGACGTGGCAAAGACTGAAAGCAGCAGAGAGAAGAGCAGGTCGGACTCCTACACATGTGACAGCGGCCAGAAGACACAGCACAGGGTGGCAGGCGGCAGCTCCCGACCCACAGTCGAGCGGCATCGAGAGCTTCAGACATGACCTGCGAGACGCAAGCAGGTGTGGTGCGTGGGCAAGTCCGCAGTGGGCACCTGTGTGGGCCTGGCCACCTGGCGCTGTGCCGAACCGTGCTGGTGACTGCTGGGCAGGAGGAGCTGCCCATGGATGAGACACAAAAATACATTTATAGCAATAATCACAATAAATATAAATGGCTTAATTTATAAGACTAAGGTTTAGATCAGCTAAAATACAGGAATCCAAATTGAAACTCTGTGACTTACGTAATAAGAATGAACCAGAGGGGCGCCTGGCTGGCTTAGTCTGTGGAGCATGGGTGACTCTTGATCTTGGGGTCATGAGTTCAAGCCCCATGTTGGGTGGGGAGATAACTTTAAAAAAATTAACCAACAAAAAAGAAGAAAGCTTGTAAGTGTGCTACAAAATTAAAACCTTGGCAAAGGCTCGTCCAGAGAAAGCTGCTGTTGGTACATTCACATCAGATAAAGCAGACTTTGAAGGGAGGCCTTGGCAGGGCCTCTCTCTCCTCCGAACTGGGTGCAGATGAGGGGCTGGCAGAGACCCAGGAGCCCGATGCATACCTAACAGCTTGGAGAGATCTTAAAAGGTCAGTGAAGAAAATGAGACCAGAGCAGACCCACGGGGCAGCCACCCGAACCCCTAAGCATGAAAATAAAAACTCTAAATATAGAACTGTGGTAGGAGGGTGGCTGACCACTCCCAAAGCAATAGCAACAAAAAATACACGGAGTCCATCTTCAGGGGAACCGGGGACAGACAGACCCACCAGCCTGCAAGAGCCTCTGTCAGAACAGAGGCGGAGCCTGTCTGCAGGTGTGCCCACTGGCAGCAGCACTGAGTCTTGGAAGCGGGCAGTGGAGATGGGAGGCTGGGGCTCCTGGGAACGAGGGTGACAGGTCTTGGGAAGGACCATCTTCCAAGAGTGATGAAGGGAAGGTGCCCGAGACTGAGCGCACAGCACGCGCTCCCTGAGTGCCGCTGTGCCAGACGCCCCTGTGGTGGGGAGAAGCCGCGGGGCTTTGTTACCACAAAGCCCCGGACTCTGGAGTGCGAGGCGTCGGGGTGGCCCGACAGCAGACAGCGCTGAGTCGGGAACGCAGGGGCTCTGGACAGAACGGAAGGAGACGGGAGTCTCCCAGGCGAAGCTTCGGCCGCAGGGAGCACGTAGGAGCGCAGTGGCAGACCCGGGACAGACCCTGGGATTGAGCGGAATGTGGCTTGGGCCAAGCAGTCTGTGTGTGACCGCAGGCGCTCTGGACGCCAGAAGGAGGCAAAGACGAACCCATGTTTCCGAGAAATCCATCCAGAATGGCAAGCACAGTGAATGTTATATTAAAATTATTGGGTGTGACAAAACCCTGTGGTAACCAGACCAAGACCCTGAATCGCCACCAGGGAAGGGAAGGGAAGGAGGCCGGCTTGGGGCCTGTTGGCACAGCTCCGGGCCTGAGCGCGGAGGGTCAGCTCCCATGCGGCGTGCAGGGAGAGGGCAGCCAGGGACGTGGTGCTCCGCCGAGCAGTCCGTCGGGGGCTCGAACGTGAGACGCAGAGCCAGGCCCAAGTGTGCTTGGGGTTTCCGACAGGGAAGGGCAGCCCGGGCCACCTCTGATGGGAGCTGGGAGCGCTAGGAGCGAGCGGCCCTAGTGAGGCGGGGTCACCGAGGCCCTGGAGGTGGAGCTGCGGGCGCCACACCGGCTGGAGGTGCCAGGCTCTTTGTGAAGGGTGGCCTGGAGGACAGCGCCTCCAGCACAAGGAGGGTTGTGGCGGAGAGCACACTGCCGCACAGCGAAAGGCTGAGGAGGCCTGTGCACGGACAGCGCAGGCTGGGAGGTGGGGCTTGTGCCGGCACGTTGTCCTGTCTGTGAAAAGGGGACTGAATTAACTCACCTGTTTGAAGATTCCCAAATTGGTCCATGAAGCAAACGTGCTTCTCTGCCGTATGTGAGGAACAAAGATTCTGGAAGGGTGGACATCAGGTTGTGTGCAGGATGGTGGCAGGTGGCTCTTGTCAGATAAGGTAGGACTCCGACTCCACCCTGTGCGGGGCTCCAGGGATGCCCTTTATGGCGGCACGGACCCTCTTGTGCAGAGAGCATGCCCGGTGCCACGTCCCTCATGGGACGACAGTGAGGGAGGCCAGGGAAGCTGGTCTGTGGTGCGTGTGCCTCCTGGACAGAGGGAGGGGTCCTGGACAGACAAACTGCCTGAAAGAACAACACAGTTAATGAGGGAACTGAAGTCAACACACAACTTGAGCAGTAAACAGCACACCTAAGAAGTCATGCTACACACACGCACGTGCACACGCGCGGTGCCCTGTACTTTCCAAAGACACACCCCCGCCTACCCCCCACCCCCGCCCCAGTGCAGATCCCAGGCTGGTCCAGTGATGGGGCAGGAGGAGTGGGCTTGGGGCCCCTGGGAGGGTGTGTGCGCCGCCCCACCCCGGGAGCGTGGGGGGCCTTCACGGCCCAGGACTGACTGACCGGAGGAAGACACCCATGGTCACTTTCAAGGCTGAGGAATCCTCTGAGGCCGTGTAAGCTGGCTGGCTCTCGATGAAAACTTGGAAACCAGAAGAAGGAAGTTCCTTTCGGTTTGGTGAAGCCATGAACCTGTGCCCCAGACTTGGGGCCTGACACGGCTCGGGAAAGAGACGGGAGCCTACGGCCGCTGCCCCCAATCCTGGATGCGGACGAGGGGCAGCTCACGGAGGCCGCGCGCACGCCCCCCCCCGCCCCCCCGCACACACACACAGGGACACTCCAGGGACACCTGAGAGGGTACGAATGAAGGAGACCTGGCTGTTTCTGGTCAAGAGGAAACGCCGTGATGTGCGTCTCCCCAGACGTAGCATCGCTGTGAGGGCGGAGTCTGCAGGACTGCACGGCGCTCACGCACGCGCCTGGGCGTGCCCGTGAACCGTGCGGCTCCGTCCCAGCGGCAGGTGCCGGGGCCGCGGGCGACAGCCCTTCTGGGCAGTGGTGCCCCTCACCACGCTCACAAGAGTAGGCCTTCCAGACGCAGTGAGGAGCCAGGAAACGCGGGAGGCCCCTTGCGTGACTTAGAGAAGGCCGTGCGAGGCTGGCCAGACCCGAACACACAAAGTGAAGGATGAACAGAAACGGTTGAGAAAACTGGGCAGTTTTGAGTGAGAAAAGGCACTAACTGTAAAGTTAAAAGTCACGTGTTGGCCTGGGAAAGACCGACACACAGTTAACCCAGGGTCCAGTACCCGATACGTACGTGCACATATATGTGAACACACACACGTCCTCACGAGAGGGAGCGGGAGCTGCAGAGCACCAGCTCGCCCACGGCGCAGACGCGCAAGCGCAGGGATGCTGGCCCTCGGCCCTCACCCGGGACGCGTTCCTCGGAAGGTGCGGGAGCACTGACCGGGAGGTGAAAGGGCCCTTGCACGGTGGGGAAGGACACACTCCGGTCACATTTCCGTATTGAACACCCAGCGTGGGTGTAGATGAAGTGTGTTTGCACGTTTGTTCACCCCAGTCACACGCATTGCACAAACCCATGACCGCAGTGCCGTCCGTGTGTGCCTCCCTCATGCATCTCTTACTTCGACACCCCCCTCCCTCGAGGGGCAGGGACCTCCAGGCTGGGCCGTCCCCGTTGCGGGGCGGTGGCTGAGTGCGCACAGGCACTTAGTTGCCGGTGTGGCCCCAGGGCAGGACCCCCTGTGGCTTTCGCCGGTGCCAGACGGCGTTACTCCAAACCACCCCAGCCGTCACCGGGGGCCGCCGGGTTCCGTTGTCCTTTTCGTCGGCGTTCTTCCAGTGCTTGGGGACAAGGGCACGGTCCCCAGGGCTCGAGCGTCCGGTGGATCCTCGGGAACCTGTGCCCGTTTGGGAGCTGGGCTCCTATTGTTTATGTCCGTTAATGTGAGTCTCGGCGGCCCGTGGTGGTGACCTTCCTGTCCCTCCCGGCTTGCCTGTCACCTGCTGGCTGGTGTTGGGGAGTGCCGGCCGGCCACCCCGTCCTCACCAGCACTCATTGGGGCTTGGTCCTCGCCACGTGGTGCTGACCTGCCCTCGGTGAGTGAGAGAAATGGGACTGGTTTGGGGGTGTCCTGTCCAAGTGGACACAGGAGGCCACGGTCTCCAGTCCGACACTGCCGGCCAGCCTGTGGGCCGGTGGAAGTTCCCTTTCAAAACGGGCATGATGCTGAGGGCCGCCCTGTGTCTAACTGCTACTTGAAACCTGAGTTGTACCTTACAGGACCGGATAATTGACGCCGGCCCCAAAGGAAACTACTCCCGATTCATGAACCACAGCTGCCAGCCCAACTGTGAGACCCTCAAGTGGACGGTGAACGGGGACACCCGTGTGGGCCTGTTTGCCGTGTGCGACATCCCTGCAGGTACGACGCCCCCACGGCCCCCCCACCCCGACACCGTGAGGCCGCGGCCGGTCTTGGGGAGGTGGGTGAGCAGCCGTGACATCGGTGTGGACCTGATGGAAGTGTTTCCGGTGGCGTTCTCCCCTAGGGACAGAGCTGACCTTTAACTACAACCTCGACTGTTTGGGTAACGAGAAGACGGTCTGTCGGTGTGGGGCCTCCAACTGCAGCGGGTTCCTCGGGGACAGACCAAAGGTAGGGTCACAGAGGCGGGAAGGACGGACACGGCCGCCCCTTCTTCCAGGCCGCCTGCAGCGGTGGCGGGCAGGAGGGGCTCGGGGCTCCCATGGCTCTCACGGCCCAACGTCGGCGCGTCACTGCCATCTCTGGCTTGACATTCACGGCGCCTCCTCCCTCTCTGCGTCGCTGCCTCTTCTCAGGAGGATGCCAGTCATTCTGGGTTAAGGGCCCGCCCTGCCCCTTGGCACCTCATCCTAATGTATCACACCCACATCAACACCATTTCCAAGCAACAACCCGTCCTGAGATTCCGGGCAGGTCATGAATTTGGGGCCCACGTGCCTGCCTGCCTGGGCCCCGAACACTGGGGTCACAGGCACCTGGCCCGGAGTAGGGTGCCTGCGGGGTCTGCCTCTCACTCACAGTGCAGTTCTTCCTGGAGAGAGTCAGGGGTGCATCCCACGGGGGTGGGGGCCACTCTCGAGCCCGGGGGGTCCCCTCGCCACATCTGGGCGACCTCTGAGAGCTGCTCCTCTGCAGAGGCTTTCAGCGAAGCTGGTCCTCCTGGCTGCGCTCCGCGCTCCTCCACAGAGCAGGATAGGCGCGCGCCTTCTCCCCGCGGAAGCGGCTCCACGGTCCCCGGAGACGCGCACACCTGCCCCCGCGGCTCATGATCTCTCTCCGTAGTTCCTTCTGTGACTGCTTCGGTCCACGCGTGTCTCGTAAGCACACTGCGTTTATTTGTCTCCTTAGACCTCAACATCCCTTTCTTCAGAGGAAAAGGGCAAGAAGACCAAGAAAAGAACGAGGCGGCGGAGAACCAGAGGTGAAGGGAAGAAGGCGTCCGAGGACGAGTGTTTCCGCTGTGGGGACGGCGGCCAGCTGGTGCTGTGTGACCGCAAGTCCTGCACCAAGGCCTACCACCTGTCGTGCCTGGGCCTGGGCAAGCGGCCCTTCGGTGGGTGAGCGGGCCCCCCCGGCAGCCTTTGGGGGTCCCTGTCGATGGCTCTCCTCTCCCGGTCACAGATTCGTTGGTGACTTGGGTTTCGAGGCCCGGCCTGGGGAGGCCCGCGCATGCAGTCGGACCGGCCGTAGTGGGGCTCGGGTGGAGGCCCCTCACGTGCACCCCGGGCCAGGGCGCTGGGGGAGGTCACCTGCGGGAGCAGAGCTCTGCCCAGCCACGGGGGTCGCAGGGAGGGACCCCCAGAGCCGGCCCGGGACGCACTCGGCCTCGTTCTCCCAGCCTTATTTCGGAGAGATCACAGGCCTCGGTGTGAAGTAGGAACTACAGTCTCAGAAGTAAAACAGACCCTTCTCCAAACCAAAAGCTGTACAAGGAGAAGTCAGACATGTTTGATTATAATACAGAAAAGATTATGTGCAAAAGATTGCAAAGCGAGGCCTTCCAGGCAGCGAGAGGGGGAACTGCGGGTGATGGCGTGGCAGCCCTCACCCAGCAAGCGGTCACGCATCACGGCCGGAAAGATCAAGTCCCCGGTAGGAGCCCGGTCCAGGCCACAGCGAGGCCCGCAGCTGGAGTGGCCGCCGGCCACGGGGGGTGCCGGTGGGACCCAGGGGCACGGGCCGCGCCCCCCGCGGGGCCTCCGGGCGCCGGCTGGCTCCTCCCCGGCGGGGGCGGGGGCGGCGTCCGGTCTGTGCTCGGCTCACCGGGCAGCCTTCAGACTGGTCTTCGGGCCGACACTTCCGCCACTGCGGCTGACGCTCCGTTTTGTTGCAGGGAAGTGGGAGTGTCCTTGGCATCACTGTGACGTGTGTGGCAGACCTTCCACGTCATTTTGCCACTTCTGCCCCAATTCGTTCTGCAAGGAGCACCAGGACGGGGCGGTCCTCGGCTCCACGCGTGACGGGCGGCCGTGCTGCTGCGAGCATGACCTGGGGGCCGCGTCGGCTCGGAGCGCCCAGACCGCGAGACCCTTTCCGGAACCCAGCAAGTCCAAGGGGAAGAGGAAGAAGAGAAGGTGCTGGCGGAGGGTCACGGAAGGCAAATAGCGCCTGCTGGCGGCTCGGCCAAACCCAAGGGGAGAGGGCCGTGGGGTGGGGGCGGGAGGGGGGGGACTGTCCCAGAGGACCCAGCTCGAAGCCACCTAGGCCTCCTGGGAGGGAGCGCCTGTCCACCACTGAGCCATCCTCGGCAGCGCCCGCTGCGTCTGCACTGATGACCCGACTGAGCCGTGCGGTTCGGAAGGTTCCAGGACAAACAAGCCTTACTACACAGCATTACAGCTACACTTGAATTTCTGAGAATGTCAAGGTTCCCTCCCATTCTATTTTCGTAGGTTAAAGGTATAATTGAAAGTTGGCGTATGAAATGTTGTCATCTCACCTGAAGCATAGAGTAGCGTTTTTCTAGAGGATCACTGTTCTCTCTCGTCGTAACGGCGCCGCCTGGCCCGCTCACCTGTCTTCGTCACTCAGGAGAGACCAGGGCGGGGCCTGGGCCAGCTCTCAGACCCTGGATTCCTTGGAAACCATCACCTTGATCATTATTTTGCTCTTAATGAAACAGCTGTATGATTTTTTTGTACTAATGTGAAATTTTTCCTCAAAAAGCTCCTTTTCCGTGCCAGTGAGGAGCGGCCCCAGGGGTGGGGGCAGTGATAGTGCTGTCAGCTGCCCGGCGTTCTTTTCGGCCGCGGGTTTGGACTGAACGGCGCCGCCATGCTGGCCTTCAAGCGCGGGCCCTCGCGGCGCGGCCTCGCGGCCCGGGCCAGGTCTGGTGCGTGTCACCTGGGCCGTCTTCTGAACGCACTAGGTTCTTACCAACATTCGGGGGAAGACTTTGTATATTTTTTTCATTTGACTTTTCTTTACCATTTTCTGGCTTTTATTCTCAATATATTTTTGCTAAACCTGTTTCACAAATTACCACCGACTGAAATGTGTATTTACTGACGCGGCCCTGAGCCCTCCCAGGGAGAGGAGCCAGCTCGATGGGGGTGCGGCCCTGTGGTGAGTTCGTGCGAAGCGCTGAGTTTGGAGAAGCGGTTCTGTGGGGGGGTGGGGGGGTGCCGCGGCCAGCACAGGGCCCTGCCAGGTGCCCCCCACCCTGGGGACCCGGAGCGCCAGGAAGATGTGCTTTTCCGAAAACCGTTCTTTGGGGTTCTGAGGAGAGACCCGGAGTTTAGGACCCCCGCACCTGGTGGCTACCGTCCCGTCACCCCTGGGGGTCTGCGTGTGGAAACCGGGAGTCGCGCTGGCTGCACGCGCCCAGCCAGGACGCCACCAAGAAAGAAGTGCTCGTGCGGGGGCCTGAGGCGCGGCCTGCAGGGTCCAGCCTGGAGCTTCCCTGTGAGATGCCACTAACCTGTCCTCCTTTCGAGGCCCGGCTGCACCTCAGGAGAAGCTCCTAGGAGCCACCAAGTTCTCCTCTTTGAAGTTTCTCTTGACCCCGGGGAGTCCGGAGCACTGAGGGCGGGGGTCCTGGGCTCCAGGCAGCCGAGTGCGCCCTGTGAGGCCCGCAGTCTCCATGCTCAGAATGGGGGGGCAGGGAGTACTCAGCAATAGATGCTTGTTTCTGGTTCGTTCTTACGACAACCGAAGAACAGCCGTTCTGCAGAGACACACGCACGGCCCTTGCTGAGGACTCAGGAGGCGGGCTTTCTCTTCCATCATCGCTTCTGCCTCATGCGACTGCAGGACCCGCTGGGACCCGGACCCCCACCCCCGCCCCGTGCACTGCCGCTCCGTGGCTCGGTGACGTGCGCTCCTGGGGGTGGCGGGCTCTGCTGGGCTGTGACCACAAGGAAGAGTGGCTTCAGGTGTGAGGCTCCACGGGGCCCACGGGGCCTCGCTCACGACGAGCAAGGTCTTACCGACCGTGGGCGTCCCTCGGCCCTCCTCCTGCCATGATCCTGGAGGAAGGAGCCATCCTCAGCCATGAAGGACAGGAGAGCTTGGTCAGCAGTGGACCCGTCCTGCGTGGGGCTTAGGTGTCTTCCGGAAGCGCACTTGCTCAGTGAGACCCGGGGGCTGGGGGGGATTTCAGTGTGGAACTCCTCTCTCTCCAGTCGTCCTAAGGAAATACTGGACTGGTTTATGGGTTTATGCTCCTTATTCCCCCAAAAACCTGAAAGGTGGCTCCCACGCCCTCATGCTCTGGCTCAGGGCCCCACTCTTCACGGCCTGGCCCGGGGCCCTGGGGACGCCCCCCCACCCCCCGCTTCTGCTCTCCCTCCAGCTGAGGGACTTCCGCAGAAGCCAGACCATCGAACTGGCTTTGCAGTGCACTTTGGGGAGCAGATTAACTTATTTTTGTATTTGACAGTAGTAAAACCTTGTGATTTTTGAGTCACTTTGATATTTTCGAATTCTATGATCTTTCTGAAGGAAATACTGGAAAAATTATTTTAAATACGGTTACCCTCTTTCCAAAAACCTAAACCTAAAGAGCAAGTAACACTAACGTTTGAAAATCTTCAGAAAACTGGTTCACGAATCCGAGGACAAGGTTGTGGTGCGGCGGCGGCGTTCAGAGGGCCCTCCTGCCAGGACTCTGCTCTGAAGCTGAGGGGGACTCGTTTTGGGGGGCGGGCGGGGGGGGTTGGTTTTTCTGAACATGAGCTTCAGTCCGTTGTCACAAATGTGAAGCAGACACAAAACCAAAGCTTCCCCAACGTCTCTGGATCCCTCGGCGGCAGGAACGGCCAGCACCACGCCGGTGGCCTGCGAGGTCGCGCCCGCCTGCGCCAGCACCGGCCTCTGGGGACTGGGGCGCCTCGCACACCGCACGGGGCACGGGGCCGTGTCTGCTCTGGCAGTCAGGAAGTACGACCACTGTGGGGAATCGGGTGGCAGCAGGTGACCCCCTTTGCCCTGTCCTGTAAGGAGCTGTGTGGACACCCCCCCTTGCCTCCCGGGCCTCACACGCACTCGGGTCTGCGCTTCTGATGCCTTTGAAGTTCTTATCTTGACATGAAAACCGGAGTGTGTATAGTGCCCCGCTTCCGGAACTACCTTGTTTCCAGGAACTAAAGATAAGCCTGTTTTGAGGAAAGTTAACGCAAACGACTGTTGCCAAATTCTCGGTTCCCTCTGAGCGCACGGTGCTGGGTGTGGGTCACTAGAGGGGGTGCTGCCGCGGGCGTCCCGGTGTCCGGCGTACCCTGTCGAGATGTGAAGCGCCCTGTCAGAGATTAAATGTGGATTTAAATGTGCCTGTTGGTGTCCAGGCTCCATACAGAATGAAGCCAGGCTCCTCCTAGGAACACGGTGCTACCGCCGGCTTCGCTAGACTTCAACACTTGGAATTCCTTTGGGGGGCGGGGGGATAGGATGGGCTGTAGCCTCGGGAACCGCCAGTCAGGGGGGAACAGCATGTAAAGCGGGAAGCTGTGTTTGGAAAACCGTATGTGAGTATTTTTGTATTAAAACCTTTTTAAAGGCTTTTTTTCTTAAACTTCTTTCCTGTGGGACTGCGTCGTGACGTTTTGGGCTTCTCCCCGCCCGTCTAGTTCCTCTGGGCTGTCGTCCGAGGCCGCCCGCCCGCCCGCCCGCCGGCCCCGCAGCGGGCTCCGCCCTCACTTGCCGCGGAGGCTGACGGGGCCTCTCCAGGAGACAGTAAGTGTAGCTCTCTGTTCTGAAAAAAAAATTTTTTTAACACTTTGACGAGCAAATCCCCACCTAAGGTGACATGATCAGGAGCTGCCAATGCTTCTGAGAGGGTGCTCGGCTCCAGGTTCTCCGTCTTCCCTGAGCCTTGGGCCCTGGCTCCCCGGCGTCAGGAGTGACTGCCCGCCCCCACCCACCCCGAGGGGGCCGTGCCCTGGAGCAGAGAGGACGGGCTGGCCCGAAACACCGCGCCGGGGCTTTCTTTAGAAAAGCTAGACTTTAATTACTCAGGTTCACAATGAAAACAGGGACCGGAAGACCGGTCTCAATGCTCACACCCGTACAAAAGACGAATACAAAAGCTGCGGGCGGCGAGCGCGGCCCCGTGTCTCCGCCCGTGGGTCTCGGCGGCCCGTCCTCACCCTGTTTTCCACCGCGCTGGGCGTCGCTTTGGTCTCCTCAACCTCCTGGGGCAGGGAGAGCGTCACGCTAGCAAGGAAAAGCCCTCCTTCGTGGTCAGTAGGATTTAAGAAATAGATAAAAGTCTAATAAGCAGAGCTGTCGCTAAAATTAGGAATGGCTAACTCGAACATTCAAAAATGTATTGAATCCAAAAAAGTATCTCAAATCACACAAAAGGTAACCCATATGAAAAGTTAAAAACCGAGTCCAGAACACCCCGGAAGTGACCGGAAAGCTGCTGCGGGCCGGGCCCGGGGGCGAGCGGCCCTAGGACACGTTGGCCATGGGCTTGTACTTCTTGAACCGCGTCCACTGGCCTGTGGCGTAGTTCATCTCGAACACGGTGTCCACCAGCATGGTCGTGCTGCCCTGGCCGTCCGACTTGGGCAGGTCCTCCGTGTGCTCGCTCAGCTTGATCTGGATCACGTCGCCCTGCTCCTGGCACGGGTTCTCTGCGGAGGAAGGGGCTGCTGGGCGGGGCACTGGGGCCCGAGGAGCCCAGCCCCCGACCCCCGAAGGGCCCTCATCCCCTGCCACCTCCCGGTGCCGGCCAGGCACACCCACCTCGGGAGCCGGCCATGAAGCCCAGGATGAGGGCCTTCTCTGGCCGCGTGACTTTGTTGGCCGTCTTGAACATCTCCTGCGCGGCAAACATCTGCTCTCTCTGCAAGTACGGACAGGGGTGTGGGTGCCTGGGCAATGCGGGCACCGCCACAGCCCCTGCCTGGCAGCCCTCAGCCTGCCCAGGGCACGCCTACCGTGAGGGACAGGTTCTTCTTAGGCTGCTGCTGGGCAGGGGGCTGGGTCTGCGGGGCCGCCGCGGCCCCCGGAGGCGTCTGGGCAGCCGGGGTGACGGCAGGCGGGGGGGCGGGCGTCGGGGGCGTGGGCGTGGCGGGGCTGGGGCCGCTGTTGTACATGGGTGCCCTCTGCTTGAACTGTGCTGGCAGCGCTGGGCTCGGGGCGCTGGGCTCCTCGGGTGGCCGGGGGGCCTGCAGGCCAGCCTCCCGGGAAGACGGTGCTGTAAGCAGAGTGCGGCTTGGTTAAGGGTGGGAGGCAGAGACCCTCCCCTGACCTTGACCTTGCCCGGGCACCACCGCCCCTAGACCCAGGCCACAGATTCTGCCCCACCTCCCAGGCCCTGACTGCCCGAAGCTGTCCTGCCTCCGTTGGCTCCGTGTCCCCAGTGGGAGGCTGTCTAGCCAAAGCTGGGCCTGGCTGCAGGCACGAGGGCCCCCCCCCTCAGAGTGGGAAGTCACAGGCCTGGCCCTCTCCGCCCCCGCCCCCCACAAGCCCTGGTAAGGGAGGAAAGCGGCCTCCTCCGACCCCACAGGCTACTGCCCCATGGCGCTCTGGCCACTGCGGCTCCCGGCAGGCAAAGCCAAGCCCAGTGAAGCCGGAGCCTCAGAGTCAAGTCCGTTACCCGGGTCCACACTTTTGTCAGGAATTCTGGGACTGCGAGGGGCTCCCTGGACCCTGGTTTGTTGTCAGCTGGGCAACCCCCTCCCCCAGCCCTGGCCCCGCTGGGCCCCACGAAGGGGCCTCCAGAAAAGGCAGAGCTCATCTGGGGAGGATCCGCTCCCTCCTCGGCAGCTGGCACTCCCAGGTGGGTGCTGCTGAGGAGTCTGGAGAAGGCCGAGCCGGGCGCCAGGCTGCTTACCTGGTGGGGTCTCGGAACTGGGGGTGTAGGACGAGGCCGGGACCACGCTGGGGGTGGCAGGCAAGTAGCTCGTGGAGGGCAGCGCAGGCTCGCTGTTCAAGGATCCGAGTTTCTGGAACAGAGTTTATTGCAATCCCTCCCAGAGGAGGCCCAGGCTCTTCCCCCGGACTCTGGGCTGTGCCGGCTCCCCAATGAGCCTCACACCGGCTCTCCAGCCCCATGGGAGGCGCCCCCAACAGCAGGCGGGATGATGGGCATGGCTCTTGGCCCAATCTCGGCAGAGGCGCAGGGGGCTTCCTAAAGCAGCCAGCCCGGAGGAGAGAGAACCCCGCTCGGCAACAGGAGGCAAAGCAGGCTGTCATCCGGGACCCAGCCCGGCCCAGGAGGCCTCTGTCCAGCCCCTGCCTGCGGCCCCGGCCCCACGAGCCGCGCTTGCTGCTGACCTCCGCCACGGTGGGTGGGGCTGAGGCCCCACAGGCAGGTCCCCGCCAAGGAGGGGAAACCGAGGCCCAGTGGTGACAGACTGGCCACGGAGCCCCCCAGAGAGCACACGTGGGGCGCACGCGCACTCAACCCTAGTGAGATGCCTCTTGCACCTGCATCCACACGCGTGCTCCCCGAGGGCGAGCTCAGGGAGGGGGGGAGATGGGCGGCTGTGCAGGCACCCCTGCAGCGCCGCAGCCCCACCTGTGTGGACACCAGGCCGGCCGCGTAATCCGGAGTGGCGTTCTCCACGACTGTCTCCTCCTTGGCTGGCTTCTCCACCACTTCCGCATCTGCTGACAAGGCAGAGTCCTCGCCCCTGTCCCCGACCGCGCACACCCCGCGAGCAGGCCCAGCGGGCCCCCGGGGCGCAGTCCTGACCCGCCCCACGGAGCGGGCGCCTCAGTCTCCAGGCGCAGAACAAAGTAAGCTCCTTTCCGGAAGTCCCGCCCCGAGTTACAGACGGATCCCCAGTTACTGACTGATCGTCAAGACACAAAAGCCACCCACGGGCAACTTCCAGGAAAGACGCTGGTCAGGGAGCACTGCAACGCGGACCCACCCGGATCCCTGACCCCCTGGCTCCCCGACCCAGTCCCTCCCGCTCAGACCCTGCAGGGAGCCCCACGTGCATACCCAGCGTCTTCCTCCTCCTCTTTGCCTCTCGGCCGGCACCCACCATGTCCAGCTCAGAAATGTCAAGCAGCTGCCGAGACAGACAGAAGCCCACCCTTACCCGTGGTGTGAGGGAGGCTGGGGGCGGGGGGTCTCGTAAGGCCGCAGAAGCCAGAGGGGAAGTGCCTACCTTCACTCCCCTCTCCTTCCGCAGGGGGGTCCTTGAAGGTGGGATGGGGGTCCGGTTCCCGGCGGGGCTGAAGACACTGGGGGTGGTGGGGCTTCGGAAGGGCGCCTGCTTCGGGATGCCTTTGAGCGGGGCTGCAGAGAGGTCGGGACTTGGGGGACTGGCCTGGCCTGGCGCTCCCACGCTTCCCTCTGAGGCGCGAGGCCACCCCGCCAGCCCAGTGACACCCCTGCAGGCCCGTCAGGTGCGATCCCAGTTCCCATGGACCAGCTGTCTCTGCGAGGGTGGGTGGAGGTGACATCACCAGCACACCTGCGACACAGGTGACCTCTCTTGGTGGCCAAGCATTCAGGGGTCAAGTCCAAGGGTGAGGCCATAGGAAGCAATGACATCACAGCCAATATGATAGTTTTGCCAAAAATACGAACGAACACAAGCACGTCCGCAGCCCCCCACCCTCACACAGCACGCTTCTGACAGCGCGGACACGACCCTGCGCCTCTCTGCGAACGGACCCACACACTGAGGCCAGAATCACCCTTCCTTCCTCCCTCCTCGAGTCTGGCCCCAAGTCTGTCAAAAAGAAGTCACTTGACGCACAGGGACCTTTCCTGTGAGCAGGGCCTGGCCCCGTCCCTGGCCATCGGGCGCCGCCCCATCCTCGCCCCCGGGGCCCATCTCCTTGCTCAGCACACAGGCCCGCTCCCGCCAGGCCCCGGGCACACGTGGCCTCTTGGCAGCACCGCCCTCCGGACGCGTCGCCAGGGCCTGGAGGTGAGAGAAGCTTGCTCCGGTGAGGCAGGCGGGCGGGCCTCTGGTAGGGACCCCACGAGGCTCCCCTGTTGGCTCCAGAAGGCGTGGCCTCTGTTTTCAGGTGCCACTCCCCTCACCTTCCCTGCTGCCTGGCCAGCCCTGGGCCCTGCCCTTCGCCCTCTGCCTCGTCTGTCCACTGCCTTCTGGAGGCGCGCTCCAGGGTCACCTGCTCTCTGCCCCTAGTGTCGCACAGCTGTCTCCGGCCCTGGGGGAGGGAAGGTGCGGCCTAGAAGCACCGGCCGCCCAGGGCATCTCACTGTCCCCTGAGTGAGTCCCAGAGCTCCGGGACGGGGGTGGCGCCCCCTCCCTCCCCCAGCCCCGGTGCCCACTACAGCGGGGAATGAACGCCAGCATCAAATTCTGGTCTTGCTCTTCTTAGCATGCCCCATGCCTTCCCTTCCAGGTCTTTCTGTAAGTAGAAACCTGAACTAACCCTGAGCGCTCCCGATTCCACATGCTTCTTTCACCAACACACCTGAAGGCACCTTCGGGGCTGCCTGGTCTCAACGTTTAAATGGCTATGTGGCCTTGCCAACCCCGAAAACCAGTGTCTTTGAAGTCAAGCCCCAACCCCGACCCACAGGCCGGGGTCCCGCGGCCCCACGCCCG
Organism: Mungos mungo; assembly: GCA_004023785.1. NCBI lineage: Eukaryota > Metazoa > Chordata > Mammalia > Carnivora > Herpestidae > Mungos > Mungos mungo. Next base: position 33,284 of record PISW01009973.1, read on the forward strand.
GGCCCCAGGGCGTGCACGGCGAGCACGGCCTTACTTGTGGTGTCCATCTTCCGGAGCAGCCCCCGGCCCTTGGCGTGGAAGGGCACGCCCGCGCTCCGCTTCAGCTGCTGGGCCGTCTCGGTGGCTGTAAGAGGGGCGCGCGTGTCAGCAGCGCGTCCTGCAGTCCTGTGTGCGGTGCTCGCGAGACGTGACTAGGAAGTGGGCGCTGTAAGTATTCCCCCTCCCTCCCTCCCTCTCTCTCTCTCTCTCTCTCTCTCTCTCTCTCTCTCTCTCTCACACACACACACACACACACACACACACACACACACACACACGGAGGGCTCTCTCTTCATAAAGATGCATTTGTACGTTCCCGGAGCAGCCTGGAAGGGGCAGAAGTGCACTCCGGAGGGGCCCAAGAGGGGGGCCGCAGGAAGGCTTCGTGGGCACCCCGTGTGAGGCCTCAAGCTGGGCAGCCCCGAGGGGAGGGTCCTCGTGGCGGGCAGCAGGCAAAGCGGAAGTATGAGGAAGGAAACGAGGATTTCCTGAGCTGGCGCGGGGGGCACCAGAGAAGGGGAGGCGGACGGCAGGGCCGGAGGCCCGTCTCCAGCACTGAGCTCTGCCACGAGGGGGCCCCGGGGGCGGCCACAGCGCAGCACCGGACCCAGGACGCTGGCTGCTCTGAACTAAGAGCCACAACGGCTGGTGTCTGCACTGGGGCATCTATGCACGTCGCTGATGCCAGCTCCGCAGCCATTCGAAATAGAAGTTCACTGGAATATGTTTTGCAATTTGGTTGAAAGACTTCACTTCCTTGGTTTTTTTCCACCAAGTATCTTCCACACCATTTCATATGTGACTGAGAAAACAGTAAATAAAATGCTCAAACATCTTTAAAGTGAATTGCAGGTCATCTGCCAACTCGAGAAAAAGGCAGTTACAGGCGCGGGGCCAGCCTTCCAGGAGCTTTCTCGAGGCCACCTGTCACTGCCCGCATGACCGCCTGTAGACTTCCCTTTTGTAACAAGGCTACAGACCCTTTAACCTGAAAACTCGGAAGTTTCTAGGGCAGATTTTAGAACAGTTTAGTGCAGCAGTAAATAAGTTTCTAAAAATCCTTCTGTAGACCTCGGTCTCAAAAAGACAGTTTAGGGCCATAAACCTGAAGGTACAACTACAGAATGAGCAGAAGCGCGATCTGCGAGCCGGGCCAGGCGGCGCCCCCCGCCCCCCGCGCCAGGACGGCGGGCACTCACACTTCTGCAGGAGCTCTGCCCTCAGCGTGGCGCTCTTCGGCTTCCGTTTTAACTGGAAATGTTTCACCGGGGGCGTGAGGGGGCCGGCGAGGGTCGTCAGGGCGTTCTTATTCAAGTACCGGCACTCCAGCGGCAGCATGGCCGACGCCTCACACTCGTTCACTGCTCGTTCGAGAACCAACACAACGCGTTAGGAGCAGTGTGCCCCCACCCAGGCCACCGTCTCCACCGCTGACGTGAAAACACAGTCCAAATGCAGTTTCCTATTCACGGTTGTGGATCTTCCGTTCTGATCCCTCACAGATGGACTCCACAGCGTCCCCACCCCACCAGTCTCCTGCCAGTCAAGGCCACCAGGGGAGCTGGCGGTCAAGTGGGCGGCCACCCACCAGGACGGGGCCCCACCCCGGCACTGCCGTAGGCCCTGCAGGTGTACACCAACTATTTTGGGAGATGGTTGTAAGCGTTCCCAGGCACCAGAAGCGCCCAGACACCCTAGGCAACAGTAAAGGCGGGTCTGTGGTCGCCACGGGCTTCTGTTCTGCAGTCCTCATAGGCCCCTGCCAGGGGTCTCTCCCGGCTCCTACTGGACCCTGGCCCTCAGAAGCAGCACCAGGGTGGCTATCTGGCTCTGTCTGCCCCCCAGAAGTCAGAGCTCAGGGAAAACCCTCGAGGAAGGAGCTCAAACCCACCCCCATTTTTCCTGCCCTCACCCCCACTGCAGGACCAGGCCCCCCAGAGGCCAAGAAGCCCACCCGTGGCCAAAGACAAAGCAGGCCCTTCCCACCTAAGAGGCAGACAGATCTCACCCGGACCCTTGTCAAGCTAACCACAGGACAGAGACGTCTTGGGTCTGCTTCCAGTGCTCCCGAGAGTGTGTGTGGTGTGGGGGGTCGGCCGTGCCACCGGCCCTGTGGCAGCATGGGCTGCATCTGTAAGGGGCACCGGCCAAAGGGATATGGGAGGAACAGGCCTCATCTGTGTTTTCTCTGACCATTTGTGAGGATTTGCTAAATAATTTTTAGTTCAAGCTCTAAATAACTCAACCGGTGATACTTTAAACATACAGTTCTGAACATCTACTCTGTGCCACAGAATTTTCTAGACTTTGGAGATGCAACCTGAATGGGCAGAACCCGGAGCTGAGCAGCGAGGAGCAGCTTGTGCGGCCTGTTACAAACTCGCTTTTCCGAGACTCGCCAGAATCTGGGCAGCGGCTCGGAGGGGGTGGGGTGGGGGTCACGGGAGGAAAATGCACACAGATAACATTTCCAGAACTGCGGCACACAACGCAACAGTGTAGGTATCAAGTCCGCGGTTCCCTCCTCCCCACAGAAAACACACACACAAATACCCTTTTCTCTCAGTTCTCCCAGAATATCTTGAACGTTGGGATTCTGCTCCTCAAGGTCAAGGTTAAGTGAGCCAGTGTCGGGAAAGGACTTCAGGATGTCAGCTACCATGAGAACCCAGGGGTCCGAGTCCAGGGTGGCCAGCTGGATAATCTCTGCCAGGGCGCCCTTCATCTGCAAAGGAGACACAGTGTCCTGAGCCTGGGGGAGGCGGGGGGGGGGGGGGGGGGGGGCGCCCAGCTGCGCAGCCCCTCCTGGAAGCCCCACCCACTGCTCTGACCGGCGTCGGCGCCCAGCCGGGGACCACAGCCCAGGCAGGCGCAGGCACACCTTGGTTCTCAAGCAGACAGCAGCCCCCTTTCCACACCACTGAAGCTCTGCAGGGAAGCGTCCACCCTCCACGCCTGCCCCCTCCGCACGGGAACCTGGGCTCCCCTTCCTCGGCGCCCCCTGCCCCAGGGCCATCCCAGCCTCTGCCAGGTCGCGATGCCACTCGCAGAGTGCCCCCGACCCTTCCCTGTTGCCCCCCCACCACAGGCAGCCTCTCCCCATAGATGAGGACCTTCAGGAAGGAGAGGTGAGCCCACAGTGCTCACGGGGGGGGGGCACCGACGCAGGAATCAAAGCAGAGGGCCAGGGAAGGGGGAGAAGGCAGGACCCCCGGGCCACAGCACCTGCTGCTCGACCGGCGCTTGCCCTACACTCACCCTGCCCTGTCACTTGGTCTTTCTGTCCCTCAGACATGTGATTCCTCACTCCCGGCCCCGCGGGGCAGCACCTGCCCTTCTCGGTCTGCCCCACCCAGGAGTCAGAGCTCAGGGAAAACCCTCGGGGAAGGAGCTCAGACCCACCCCCATTTTTCCTGCCCCGACCCCCACTGCAGGACCAGGCCCCCCAGGGGCCAAGAAGCCCACCCGTGGCCAAAGACAAAGCAGGCCCTTCCCACCTAAGAGGCAGACAGACCTCACCCGGACCCTTGTCAAGCTAACCACAGGACAGAGACGTCTTGGGTCTGCTTCCAGTGCTCCCGAGAGTGTGTGTGGTGTGGGGGGTCGGCCCCACAGCTGCCCCCGTTCCCACCCACCGAAGAGGTTCCCACGTGCGAGGTCAAAGCCTCAGGCTGGGCCCCTTGCCCTGCCGGCCACACACGGGGTCAGCTGCCAGCAGACGGGCTCTAAAAGGCCATCTCTTGAAATATGCAGAAATATGTTCTTTGATGGTAAAAATGGTAAACCCTGAAACCAACATTGTACTATACATCCACTAACTAGAATTTAAATAAATATTTAAAAGGAAAAAAACCCAGCAAACGTTTATTTTTTAACATTTGTCGTAGGGAGTGCCCCGTATCATTGCCTTCCCCTACTCTAGCTGACGCAAAAGCTCTGTTCTGCATTAAAAACAAAAAGGCACAAAATAAGAAATTAAACCATTTTTTAGTTTTTTTTTAGAAATTAAAAAAATTTTTTTTATGTCTTTTATTTATTTTTGAGAGACAGAGAGAGACAGCATGAGCAGGGGAGGGGCAGAGAGAGAGGGAGACACAGACTCCGAAGCAGGATCCAGGCTCTGAGCTGTCAGCACAGAGCCCGACACGGGGCTCAAACCCACGAACTGTGAGATCATGACCTGAGCCGAAGCTGGCCGCCTAACCGACTGAGCCACCAGGCGCCCCTAGAAGTTTATTTAGAGAGAGAGAGAGAGCGAGAGCGAGAGCGCGAGCGAGCAGGGCAAGGGCAGAAAAAGAGGGAGAGAGAGAATCCCAAGCAGGGTCTGCACCATCAGCACGCAGCCTGATGTGGGGCTGGAACTCACGAACCATGAGATCATGACCTGAGCCAAAATCAAGAGTCAGATGTTACCCAACTGAGCCCACCGAGGCGCCCCCCAAATTAAACAGTTTTTAAAAGATGTCTCTTTACTTGAGAGAGAGAGAAAGCACAAGCAGGGGAGGGGCAGAGAGAGAATCCCAAGCAGGCTCAGCACTGACAGCGCAGAGCCCAACCTGGAGCTCAAGCTCACGAAACACAGCTGAAGCCAAGGGTCAGATGCGGGACCGACTGGGCCACCCAGGCGCCCCGCGAACTAGGTAACTCCATGTGTCCCTTAGCCCCGCGAGAGAAGCAGGGAAACCGGCCCCACGCTGACTGACAGTGCGTCCCCGGGTGTTACGCGGCTCAACCAGACGGCAGGTCCCGCCCGGCTCGCACCGTGGAAGCGTTAAGAACACCACGGGCTGCAGCTGAGGAAACCCGCGGATGTCCACACTCGCAGGTGACCACCCCGAAGAGAGGCTGCCAACGTGCCGCGGCCCACGCCGGCGGGCGCTGCCTCACAAGCCCAGGGAGGCCAGCATCGAAAAGGTGGGCGACGTGGGCAAAGGGGCAGAGACACCGGAACCCTCTGGACACTGCTGCTGGCGACGCAAGTGGCCGCGGCGGCGGAAGACGGCCTGGCGGCCCCTCGGCGACACGAGCGCAGGGTCAACCAGGCGGCCCGCGGCTCCCTCCGCGCGAACACGGACGTCCGCCCGGAAACCTGCCCGCCAGCAGCCATCTTCGTAGGAGGTAAAAAGCGAATGGGTGACCAAACGGGGGGCACCCGACGCGCGGACACAGCCCGAACGTCACCGCGCGCCGCCGAGTCCCAGCGGCCGGTCCCGGGGCGCCAGGCAGGGCCGGCCGGGGACGCGGGTGACCAGTGGGGACGGGACGCGCGGGCCAGGCGCGGCGATGTCCGCGCCCCACGCTGAGCGCTCCCAGCCCGCCGGGCAGCTTGAGCAGAGCCAGGCCCCTGCGAGGATCTCACGCCGCAAAGCTACACGAGGGGAGAAAACCTGGGGGGACGTGCCTGCGAGGGAAACCCGGGGAATTCAGCCCGAGCCGCAGAGCGTCTCCAAACCCGGCATCACGGCCGGGCCGCGGCCCCAGACGCCTGGGACCCGGGAGCGCAGCTGAGCGGCGGCCCGGCCGCCCACCGGCAGTCCCGCGTCTGGGACGCAGCTCTGAAAACCGCTGGGTCAGGAAGCGCGGACTTCAGCCAAGAGGAGCTTGAATTCCGAAGGCACTAGCACGGCCACAGCCAGAGTCCAAGCAAAGAGGAAAAAGAGGCAAAACCCGGTATTCGGCAAACGCTCCTCCGGCGCACGGGATGCCTGTGGCCAGCTGCAGGGCCCTGGTCACAAGCCTCTTCGAGAACGAGACACATACAGCAGAGAGAGGACTCCGGGCGCAGCGAGACGACAGAAGGCGACGGGGCAGGTGAGGGCAGGAGCCCTGCGCAGGCCCGCTGGGCCAGGGGAGGCCGAGGAGTGTGGGGCCACGCACCCTCAAGTTCCTGATTTTCTTCACACAACTGGACAATCTAATTCAAAGTTCCTCTAAGAAAATCAACAAAGAAAAACAAGAAAAGTACTGAAGAAGAAGGTAACAAGAGTGTGAGAATGCGTCAGGAATGTGCCACGTGACAGACTGGGCTCCGAACCGCTCACTTTATTCCCAAGTAAGCTGCAAATGGATTAGATTTCAACGTGACAAATGAGACTGTGAAAATACTAGAAGAAACCACAGAAATCTTTTTTTGTGATTGCCAAGTGAGAAAGACCCCTGTAGGCATGATTCTAAACCAAGGAGTCTGTAAAAGGCAAGAACATCAATTTTACTACGGAACTGTTTGGGTGTGGAAAGACCCCAAATACTCCAAATCCCATAAATACAATCAAAAGAGCAATGACAAACTAGAGAAAAAGTACTTGTGACTCCTATTACAGGTACTAAACACACGCGCGTGTGCACACACGCACACACACACGATCCTACAAATCAGTAAGAGAAAGTTTACCAGAAAACGATTCAAAACTCTTAAAAACGCAAAGGATCCTCAGCCTCACTCGCCGTCAGAGAAACACAAAAGGAAAGGCGACAAGCTTCCCACCTGCGAGCCTGGGGGTACGGGACGGGGCCTCTGCGAGGACAGCCTGGACCCCAAATCTGTCACCACTCCCTGGAAAAGCGCAGCACGCTCTCGCGCGTCCCCGGGCCACAACTCCCGCCCAGTGAAGGAACAGCAGCGCCGGCCCGCTCGCTCTCAGTGTCCGCCCCGCAGGGCAGGCGGCCACACGCCGACGCCAGAACGTCAGTGTGTCGGCAACCCGAACCACGATTCCCGTCCTAGGCACTCTCCCCCCCCACCCCCTCGAGAACGAACGTGCTCCCCTGCTCGCCTCCACCCCCAGGCGAAGGGACACGCAGGCAGGGCCTTCCCTGCAGCAAAAGACGGGGACGGCGCCGAGCCCACCGACCGGAGAGCGACCGGCAAAGTGGACCCTCTAAGGCGGCGAAGAGACGACGCGTGCATGGCCTCCCCCGCGAGCCCCCCAGGAGGAGACGGACAGCCCGCCAGCCCCTCTGATGACTCAGCTGTCCCACAGACACCGTCAGTCCTGAGGGCCAGGCGGGGTCGGGGGGGCAGAGCCGCAGAGACGAGCAAGGGGAAAGACCTGCTCTCAAAGCAGCTCACACCTGAGCACAGACTAAACTGAGAATCCACCCGTGTTCACGGAAACCTAGTATTTTTGTTTCTGTTGAGAGACAGACAGACAGACAGACAGACAGACAGACAGAGGGTGAGCAGGGGAGGAGCAGAGAGAGAGGGAGACACAGAATCCAAAGCAGCTCCAGGCTCTGAGCTAGCTGTCAGCACAGAGCCTGGTGCGGGGTTTGAACTTGAGAAGTGCGAGATCATGACCTGAGCTACGCTCAACCGACTGAGCCACCGCCCAGGTGCCCTTGTTTTTGGCGGGTTTGTTTGTTTTTTTAAGAGAGCAAGTGAGTGCAGCTGGGGGATAAGTGTGGGGGAAGAGAGAAAATCCCAAGTCGGCTCCACGCTCAGCACAGAGCCTGATGCAGGGCTCAATCCCATGACCCTGGGATCATGACCTCAGCCAAAATCAAGACTCAGATGTTCTACCAACTGAGCCACCCAGGCGCCATGGAAACGTAGTATTTTAAGTTGAACTACTCCTCCAAAAGGATATGTCCTACTGCCTACTGCTCAGAATGGGACTCTGTTCGGAAACAGGGCCTTTTCAGAGGTGGTCAAGTTAAAATGAAGTCCTTACGACTGGTGTTCTTAGAAAGAGGGAAAACTGGGACACAAATGAGGTACTCACAGAAGAAAGACGAGGTAAAGAAACAGGGAGAAGGCCGCTGAGTAACCGAGGCCACCCAAAGCCGGGAGACTGTGTGTGTCTGCTGTTCTAAGCCACTGTGCTACTCTGTCACAGTGGCCCCCGCAAGCCAGTACAACTACCATAAGGCAAAATGGACGATATTTTTATTAAAATGTGAAAAGAAAAAAAAAAGGAGGGAGGTTAAACACAAAAAGACTACTGTTATGGACTGAATGTGTGCTCCCTCAAACTATATGCTGAAGACCTAATTCCCAATGTGATGGCAGTGGGAGGTGACGGTCCTGAGGCCAGGGGCGCCCGCCTTGTACAAGAGGGACCCGGGAGCTCTCCTGCGGTGTGAGCGCCCAGCCGGAGGCTGCTGTCTGCAGGCGAGGAGGACGGCCCTCGGAGGACACGGAGTCAGCCAGCACCTCGCCCTCGGATGCCGTGTCGTTCAGAACTGTACGGAAGTAAACGTCTGCTGGGCTGGGCTGTGGTTTATTTATTTATTTATTTATTGACTTTATTTTCGAGAGAGTGCAGGCAGAGGAGGGGCAGAGAGAGTGACAGAGGAACCAAGCTGGGCTCTGAGCTGACAGCACAACTTAACACAGGGCTTGAATTCACAAGTTGTGAGACCATGACCTGAATCAAAGTCAGATGCTCAACCGACTGTGCCACCCCGGCACCCCCAACCCTTTTAGATTAAACCAAATCTTCAACAAGAATCCTACCTTCAAGAGCAGCTGGGTGGCTCAGTTAGTTGAACGTCCGACTTCGGCTCAGGTCATGATCTCACAGTTAGTGAATCTGAGCCCAGTACAGGGCTCTGTGCTGACAGCTCAGAGCTTGGAGCCTGCTTTGGATTCTGTGCCGCTCCCCTGCTCATGCTCAGTCTCTCTCTCTCTCTCAAAAATAAACATCAAGGGGCGCCTGGGTGGCTCAGTCGGTTAAGCGTCCGGCTTCAGCTCAGGTCATGATCTCACGGTTCGTGGGTTCAAGCCCCGTGTCGGGCTCTGTGCTGACAGCTCAGAGCCTGGAGCTGCTTCAGATTCTGTGCTTCCCTCTCTCTCTGACCCTCCCCTGCTTGCACTGTCTTTCTACGCCTCTCAAAAAAAACCAAAACCAAAAACAAAAACAAAAAAAACCCATAAAAAAAAAAAAGAATCCGATCTTCGGCCATGTTCTCACGGTATGCCTTCACTGGGTTTCCGGGGAAGACAGATGCTTGAATAAGAAAGGACCTTCTCGTTCTTGCCAAGAGGGTACCCTTGCACGCCCTCAGGCACACACACTCCTGTGCGTGCACGCGGTTTCTCTCTCATATGCACACAGCACCACAAATCCATGAGAAAAATGCGTGGTTGGACACAGATCCTGGACTCAGAACAGAGAAAAATAAAACTGGCTTCCAATATAACAGCACATACGAAGGTGCGCTCCTGATGTATTAAAGACCTGTCTCTGAATGCAAGAACTACAAAGTGAAAAGAAACAAAAGAGGCACATCTAAAGACTTCTTAAAACTTCTAAAGCACAAAACATAAACCAAAAAATTATTGTGTATTAGATGCAATCTGTAATGTTCAAGACCAGAAGGGTTTACTATCCAAAATATACAAAGAGTCCCTGCATATCAACAAGATAGAAACCCCAAGAGAAACAAAGGCAGATGCTATTAATAGGCAATGTACAAAGAGGAAATCTGAGAAGGCAATGAACATAGGGAACAGATGTCTCAAAAGAACACAACGTATCAATTTCCAGCCATCTGATCCACAAAATCAGAAAAGCAGACAAAACCAACCGGGGGAAGAGTGAGGGGGAATACGAGTACCCTGAGGCACTGCAGGTGGGAGTGTGGACACCACAATGTCACCATTTAAGCAAATACATTCTGCGACCCAACACTTCCACCCCTGGACACAGATTCCAAAGAAATCTCCACAGTGACCTTGGTTAAGAAGCTCTGTGCTACCGCACTGCTCGTCACAACCAAGCTGGTCACAGCCCGCCACCCAGGGCTGGAGGGATGTGCACAGGGACACCAACCGAGGGGGCGTGGTTGGGCAGGAATCAGCCCATTTTTCTCTGAAGGGCCCGACAGTGACTGTTTTAGGTTTCGTGGGCCACGTTAAATAAGAAAAAAGGGTTATGAGACAGACTTAAACAACCCTTTTAATAATGTGCAGACATTCTTAGCTCACAGACCTTACAGATAGGTCACAGGTCAGTTTGCCACCTCTTGGATTAGATAAACAGCAACATGGCTGAATATTAAATTTTGTTTAATGTTTATTTATTTTTTGAGAGAGAGAGAGAGAGAGAGAGAGAGCACAAGCGGGGAGGGGCAGAGAGAGAGAGAGGGAGACCCAGAATCTGAAGCAGCTCCAGGCTGCGGGCTATCAGCACAGAGCCCGACGTAGGGCTCGATGTAATAAACCGTGAGATCATGACCTGAACCGAAGTTGGACGCTTAACTGACTGAGCCCCCCAGGAGTCCCAACATGGCTGAATATTAAAGATAATGTTTTGGGGGGTGATGGACATGAAGGAGGGCACTTGAGGGGATGAGCACCGGGTGATATATGGAAATCAACTTGACAATATAAAAGAAAAAGATAAATAAATCCCCATTTAAAAAAATGTTTTGTTTAAAAAAAAAAAAAAAGGACTGAAGGGGGGCACCGGGACGGCTCAGTCAGTTTAGCATTGGTGGGCTCAGGTCATGCTGTCACAGCTCAGGACTTCAAAGCCCCTCTGCACTAACTGCTGAGCCTGCTTGGGCTCCTCTGGGCCCCTCTGTCTGGGTCGCTCCCCCACGCGTGTGCATGCCCGTGCGTTCTCTCTCTCAAAAATAAACATTAAAAAAAAATGAATTAAAAAAATTGCTTAAGTGTGTAAGACAATATAATTTTACATCAATTAAAAATAGTACGTGAAGGAGTGGCTCAGTGGGTTAAGGGTCTGACTCTATTTTGGCTCAGGTCATGACGTCACAGTTCATGAGTTCAAGGCTGGGCTGTGCTGACAGCAGTGAGCCTGCTTGGGATTCTCTCTTGTCCTCTCTCTCTGCCCCTCTCCCGCTGGCTCTCCTTGTCTCTCAGAAATAAACTTTAAAAAAATTTTTTTAAATATGTGAAGATTTGCAGCATAAGACTGGCAAGAAAAGATGCTCAATGTCACTAACCATTCTGGAAGTACAAACTTGGGGGCACCTGGCTGGCTCAGCCGGGAGAACGTGTGACTGGTGATCTCAGGGTTGTAAATTTGAGTCCCACATTAGGCATACAGATTACTTAAAAATAAAAAATATTTTTAAATTATTTAATGCTTATTTTTTTTTACTTCCTATTCTTTTTTTAATATATGTATTTTTAATGCTTTATTTATTTTTGAGAGAGATAGAGACAGCGTGAACAGGGGAAGGTCAGAGAGAGAGGGAGACACAGAATCTGAAGAAAGGTCTACGGCCATGCCACCGTGAACGCACCCAATCTCGTCTGATCTCGGAAGCTAAGCAGGGTCGGGCATGGTTAGTACTTGGATGGGAGAATCTAAAGAAAGGCTCCAGGCTCTGAGCTGTTAGCACAGAGCCCGACGCAGGGCTTGAACCCAGGAACCATGAGATCATGACCTGAGCTGAAGCTGGACATTCCACTGAGCCACCCACGTGCCCCTATTTACTTCCTATCCTTGAGGTTCAATTCTGGAGCCTAAAGATATATCCAAATTAGTATTATATCTACTTATCTATAGCCAGAAACATCTTTTAGCATGTTGTGCATAGCAGCCAAAGCTATGGAATCCTCCTTGATCAGACTCCTCATACTACCTCGACTGATGGAATAAACATAACGAAAACCAGAATATCAAGGCAGATACACAGGACCCTAACAGACAAATCCTGGAAGGAATACCGCCCCCGCCCAGATGGAGACTGATTAACGTACTCATCGTCTGGCATCTTCAGGCTGTATGTTCAGAGTAATTTGGGAAGAAATCCCTTATTTGCTAGGCGCCAAAATACTTTGGGGTTTGCTGCAGGACACCATGGCCTTCCCCAGCCGTTTCTAGGACGGATTGCAAACTGCTGACGGAAGTTTGCTGGAACTGGATCTGGGGCTGCGGGCTTCCTCCCTACAGTCGTGCGGCGGGCCGCCCCAGGCTTGGGGGCGCCAGGTCTGACTGTTCCAGTCTGGCTGCCCCACGGCTGCCATTCCAGGGCTGGTTGCTCCATACTGGAAGGTTCCGGAAGTGTTCAGCAGGTATACCTGGTGATACGAATAGAAGCCTGGGCACTCTGGAGTCGCAGAACTGTTCTGAGTCCCAGTGTTGTGATTCTTTGGCCAGTTGTTTTTCTGCCACCTCTTACATTTCATTCTCTGGTTCGGGAACCACGTCCTGACCTGCTTATAGCTAAAGTTCAGAATGTTGGAAAGCTCTTGCATGTGCTGGAGACTGAGGTATTTCTGTTTCTGAAATCAGTCACTGAGTACATAGAGCTGGGTCTGAGAGAAGACGGTTCTGATCTTGCTTCTTGCCCGGAGTTGGATCTTCCTTCTTCACGGTGATCTCCTCTGCAGAAGTGGGTAGCACTTTTACGCTGGGACTGGTGGAAGGATCGGGGCTGTCCTGAATAAGCAGATCCATGGAGGAAGGAAGAGGAGAGATGGTCTCCATGTGGGGGGTCTCAGCAGATGACATTTGCAAGGATGCATAATTTTCTTGAGGCCCATAAATCTGAGGCATTGGAGAAGCGTCCCTAGAATCAGGTGCTTTGGGGCAAGGCTGGCATTGGGGTTGAGCTGGATCCACGCTCATGTTGCTGAGTTGAGAGAAAAGAGAGAGAGGAAAAAAAGAGGGAGATACAGCCTTATGTGTCTAGATGGACGAACTCCAATACTTACTTATTTTTGAGAGAAAGAGACAGCATGAGCAGGGGAGGGGCAGAGAGAGGAGACACAGAATCTGAAACAGGCTCCAGGTTCTGAGCTGTCAGCACAGAGCCCGACGTGGGACTCAAACTCATGGACTGTGAGAACACGACCTGAGCCGAAGTCAGAAGCTGGACCGACCAAGCCACCCAGGTGCCCCAAAATAAAATCTTTAAAAAAAAATGCCTGAAATGAGAAAGACACTACCACATGTAGAGGACCACGGGAGCCCTTGCAAGTCACTGGCGGGTGGGTGAGCGCCACCGCCACCTTGGAGAGCAGTCCGCCTGGGCGGCTCAGTCGGTGAAGTGTCCAACTTGGGCTCAGGTCATGAGGTCATGGTTTGTGAGTTCAAGCCCCACACTGGGCTCCCTGCTGTCACTGCAGAGCCTGCTTCAGATCCTCTGTCTCCCTCTCTCCTTGCCCCTCCCCCACTCATGTGCATGCACACTCTTCTCAAAAATAAACATTAAAAAAAAAAAAAAAAAGGACATTGCCATCCCTGTCCCCCAGAGAACAGCAGTCCACACAGGGACATACCCGTCAATGGGCACGTCCGCACCAAGGCAGCCTACTCATTAGTAAAAGCTATGAACTACAGGGAGCCCGGCTGGCTCAGTCAGTGAAGCATGCGGCTCCTGGTGTCCGGGTCGTGAGTTCCAGCCCCAGGACGGGTACAGGGGTCACTTAAAGAAATAAGCTTAAAAACAAAAGTTATGAACTATTAGTATACATAACACATGAGTATTAAAATCATGCTGCTGAGTGAAAAAAGGGAGACGAAATTGCTGAGATTTTCTAGAACAGATTAAAGATCCCTGTAATTTTGAAAAGCTCCCCCAAACGTGCCCTTGGAAACTGCAGGACGACAGAGGGAACCGCCATCCCGCGCCAGCAGTAGGGGGCGATCCTGCCGCGGGTCGCTGTGGGGCCGCAGCTGCACGCGCCGCAGAAAAACGACACAAGTTCTAATTCCAGGGGGGCACCAGCGTTCAGCGGTGGGCCCGCGCGTAGAAAAGGTCTGTGCGGGGACTGTGACGTGAACACAACACAGGCAAGAGAGGTGGCTGTCACGTTCCGACACTCCTCATCCGACCCTCTGCCCCCGGTTGCAAACCGAGCTGCTTCTCTGTGTCTGAGCAGCTGAGATCCTCCAAGCAAAAGCGGGACGTTTCCTTCCTCCTGAGTTCACACGGCCCAGTTTCCGAGTCTGGAATGGCAAGCACAGGCTTCCCGGTGAGGCGGCCACAGCGACGGGAGGGCTCAGAGCGGTCAGAGCAGTGGAGCGCGTCCCCGGGAGAAGCTGTGTCCTGCTCCTTTGCGGCGGGCCGGCGCTCCGCTGAGAAACCTGTAGTCCTCCCAGTCACTGGCCACTGGGGTCCCCAAGGCTTCCCGAGGTCACCCCAAAGTCGGGCAGCTTTACATACCGCACACAGTGTCTCCCAGCCCCGCTGCTCTAAGCCGCCTGCTGGCGTCGATGTCAGCGTCGTGGGCCAAAGCGGCTGCTGGTTTCACAGGCAGCATCCACGATTTCCTAGAGCGCCTCCGCAAATATGGCTCCAATGCCCCAAAGTCACTGCCTACATTTTGTGACACTGTAGTTGGCAAAACACCTCGTGTGCATTGTATCCGGAAACCATTTGCCTCCATTTTCAAGACATCATTCTTACATCCCGAACCCGAATAAAAACTTCTTAAAGAGCAGGAGCCCTAACCTACTTCTGTACTCCTTCACTACATAAACTAAAATACTGGATCATGCAAATCTCTTTTCCTCTTCCCTGGTAATAGCCACGGACTGTCGTTTACTTAGCTTTTAAGAAGAATACATCCATCACAAGACTGGTAAGCTGGCTGCAGGATCGTAGCAGAAGCTACTGGGTCAACATGACTGGGCCGGTGCAGGACATCTGGTCAAACATTGATTCTGGGGTGTCTGATGAGGGGAGATTACCGTCTGAACTGATACCCTAGAAGAGACTGCCCTCCCTGATACGGGTGGACCTCATTCAACCAGCTGAAGACAGAGCCCCTGCGTAGCTGAGCTGGGACACTGGTCTTCTCCAGTCTTTGGATCTGGACTGAACTTGAACTACTGGGCTTCTTGGGTCTCCGGCGTGGGCTTTCTGACTACACTCCCTGTCAGCCCTCCCGGGCGTCAAGCGGGCTGGCTGCAGATCTTGGGACTTCTCTGATTCCTCAATCATATGAGCCAATTCCTTCCACCACCACCCCCTCCGTAGATGGCATATAGAAGTATTTATCGGGCGCTCGCTCGCTCTCTCTCTCTCTCTCTCTCTATTGGTTCTCTTTTTCTGGAGAACACTAATACAATGTGGAACACATCCAGCCAGATCATCTAGTCCCCCTGGATCTATGGTCTTATGTAGAAAAGCTTAATCTTTAGAATGACATTTCAAATGTATTAGATAGACCCTTAAATAACTTAAGAAAGTTAATTAAGTTAACTAAGTAAATTAAGATGTTCCAGAAAATTTTCTTGGGGCACCTGGCTGGCTCCGTTAGTAGTGCATGAGACTCTCGATTTTGGAGTTGTGAGTTTAAGCCCCACAGTGGGTGTAGAGATTACTTAAAATACTAAAATAAAAGGGGGGGGGTGCACGGATGGTTCAGTAGGTTAAGCCTCCGACTTTGGCTCAAGTCGTGATCTCACGACTCGTGAGTCTGAGCCCCACATCAGGCTCTGTGCTGTCAGCACAGATCTTCTGCCTCCCCTCCTCTGGACACAAACAACCCCTCCCCTCAAAAATAAATAAGCATTAAAAAAAATGGAAAAAAAAAACCTTTTACTACCAAGAAAATAAAAAGGCCTTTCAGAAAAGTATACTACCCAGAATGGCCTAATCCTTTTGCAACCTAGCCAATAAGCCCTTTATTATAATTTCTTGTAATATAGGGGCACCTGGGCGGCTCAGTTGGTATACCATGAGACTCTTGATCGTGGGGTCACTGAGTTCAAGTGGGTGTAGAGCTTACCTTAAAAAATGGTTTTGGGGGGTGTCTGGATCTGGATGGCTCGGTTAAAGCATCTGACTCTGGATTTCTTGGTTTCCACCGAGGTCATGATCTCACAGTTAGTGAGATAGCACTCTGTCGGGCAGAGCCTGCTTGGGATTCTCTCTCCACCCCCTCTCCCAATCACATGCATGCACAAGCATTCTCTCTCTCTTTCTCTCTAAAATAAATAAATAAAAAATTTTTGGTAGTGTGGATGAAGTCCCAGAACTACATACATTGGTATATATCAATAAAAGAAAGCTGATATATCTATATTAAAGTTGGACCAAAAAAAAAAAAAAAAAGACCTTAAGAACAAAACATTACCACATACAGAAACCTCTATATACAGATCCATGGTTCAGCTTAACAGGCAACTATAACAATTCTGAAGTTGCATGTACCTAATAACATAGCTTCGAAATATATAAAGCAAAAGTTGATAAAACTGTAAGGAGAAATAGACAAATCTATAATTATAATTGAGACCACCATACTCTTCTCACTAACGAATAAAGTAATTCTTTAAAAAATCAGTAAGACTCTAGTAGACCTATACGATAAATTGACCTAACGAACATATACAGGGCAATAGATCTCAGAACCAGTGAATAAATCTGCTTCTAAAGTTCAGTTGCAATGCTTACAACTGACTACATATTTTGCCATTAAGCAAATCTTAAATTTCAAACAACTGAAATAACGTAGACTGTATTCCCTGGTAAGCACTCAAGTGCAGCTAGAAATCACTAACAAAACACAACTAAAATCTCTCCCTCTCCAACGTACAGAAACTAATAAACAGCTCTAAACTACACAGTGTCAGTGAAGAAATCACAGGTTAAGGAATGTGACTTAATGAAAATGTTATTCAACTTCAAGCTGTATTACAAAGCTTTCATAATCCAGACAGGATGGTGCTGGCACAAAAACTGACACACAGATCAACTCAACGGAACAGAATAGAGAACCCAGAAATGGACCCACAAACGGATGGCCAACTCATCTCTGACAAAGCAGGAAAGACTATCCAGTAGAATGAAGACAGTCTCTTCAGCAAACAGTGCTGGGAGAACTGGACAGTGGCGTGCAGAGAAATGACCCTGGACCGCTTTCTTACACCGCACACACAAATACACTCAAAATGGATGAAAGACCTAAATGTAAAACAAGAAGCCATCAAAATTCTCAAGGGGAAAGCAGGCAAAACTTCTTTGGCCTTGGCCACAGCAACTTCTTACTCAACACCTCTCCAGAGGCAAGGGAAACAAAAGCAAAAATGAATTACTGGGACTCATCAAGATAAAAGGCTTCAGCACAGCAAAGGAAACAATCAGCAAAACTAAAAGGCAAGGAATGGGAGAAGACATTTGGAAACAACATATCAGATAAAGGGTTAGTATCCAAAATCTATAAGGAACTGATCAAACTCAACACCCAAAAAACAAATCCAGTGAAGAATGGGCAAAAGACATGAACAGACACTTTTCCAAAGAAGACATCCAGATGGCCAACCGACACATGAAAAGATGCTCAACATCACTCATCGTCAGGGACACACAAATCAAACCCACACCGAGACACCACCGCACACCCGTCAGAACGGCTAACGTTAACAACTCAGGCAACAGCAGAGGTCGGCGAGGATGCGGAGACAGGATCTCTGTCGCACGGCTGGCGGGGACGCAGACTGGTGCGGCCGCTCTGGAGAACAGTGTGGAGGTTCCTCAAAAAATGAACAACAGAATTACCCTGGGGCCCAGAAATTGCACTACTAGGTATTTATCCTAGTATCCTAGGATACTATTAGTATCCTAGCCCAAATGTCCATCAATGAATGGAAAAAGAAAATATGGTGTGTGTGTGTGTGTGTGTGTGTATAATAAGAAATTTAAAAAAAATCAATACTCAAAAATATTCCCACAAAGGAAATCCAGGTCCCCCATATTGCTTTATTACTAAGTTCTACCAAACATTTAGAAAGAAATAATTAGATTATTAAACTTCCCAAAGAAAAGGAAAATAGAGGATAACCACAACTCCTTTTATAAGGACAGCATAACTTCAATACCAAAATCTGACAAAGACAATCTCAAAAAGTCAAATCAGAGGTTAATCTCACCCTGATAATCTCATAAATACAAAATTCTTACACAAAATATCTGGGCAGCATAATCCAACAATATAAAATGACTAAATTCGATTTATACCTCAGGGATGCAAAGCTGTTTACAACTGATGCTATTCTATTAATGCAGTGAATTACATGCCATTGATAAATTTCAAAATCCATGTTCACACTACTAGGATGGATATACCAAAAAGACTGATAATAACAAAGTTGGGAAGGATGTAAGAAATTGGAGCACTCAAAAATCACCAGTGTAAAATGTAAAAATGCTGAAGCCACTATGGAAAATAGTTTGGCAGTTCTTCGAAATAGTTATAATATGATCTAAATAATTCTTCTCCAAGGCATATACCTGAGAATTTAAATCCAATGTCCACACTGAAAATACATGCCCATAAAAACCGGTCATGAATTTTCACAGCAGCATTATTCATAATAGTAAAAAAGTATAAACAAACTAAATGTCCATCAACTGACGAATAGTTGAATAAAATGTGTTCTATCAATACAATGGATATAATTCAGTTATAAAAACGAAATAAAATACTAATACATGCTACAACATGGATGAACCTTGAAAGTACTATGCCAAGTAAAAGAAGCCCATCACAAAAGACCACATATTGTATGATTCCATTCACCCGAAATGTCCAGAATAAACAAATCCGTAGACACAGAAAGCAGATTAGTGGTTGCCTCAGGCTAGGGAAGGAGGGAAGACTGCTAATGGGTACAGGGGTTTTTTGGGGCTGATGAAAATGTTCTAAAATTGTCTAGGATGACGGTTACACAAATGCGAAGATACTAGAAGCCACTGAATTGTACATTTCATATGAGTGAACTGTATGCTTTGCGAATTGTATGTCAACAAAACTCTTAAAACTCATTCATGATTATAACTTAAAAAAATCTGGTAATAGAAAAGAATTCCTTAACCAGATAAAAGCTAGCTACCAAAAATAATAGGAAACATAATATTTACTGGTAAAGCAGTCAAAGTTCTTCCTGTGTGATCAGAAACAAGACAATGCACTGGAGGGGTCCTGGTGAGCGCAGTAAGGCAAGAAAAATAAAACATAAAACATAACTGGAAAGAGAATAGGAAGTACTCAGAAAAATAAAGACTTTACAGAAAAAATTACTGCAGTTAGCAAGCCTGTAGCACAGATACTATTCGCAAACTCATCTAAAAAATAACATTGTAACAGATACCTCCTACAACAGCATGAAAAATGTGAAATATCTAGTAATACATCTAACAGGATGGAAGGCCTCTATGGAGAAAATCATAATAGTTTATAACAAATATTAAAGAAGATCTAAATAAAGAATATGCCCATATTCAAAATGTATCAGTATTATTAAGATGATTTCACCCCAGAATGCGTGACATCAGTCAAAATCCCAACATGTGGTATGTGTAACCTCAGAAGCAAAGATCAAATACATACGGGAAGAAGGAAGGCCCAGCAGCGAGACACGCTCCTGAAGAACAAAGTGGGAGGGGCTTCTGTGTAAAGTGGCGGTGAGGGCACTTGGAGGGTCAGAGCACAGGGACACACACACACAGCCTGAAGGTTCGAGCAGGGCCGGGAGACAAGCCGGAGGCAGGGGGCGGCTGTTTCAGTAAGCGGTGCTGGACTAACCGGACATCCACGCGGAAGAGACACTTGCACGCCCAGCTTCACACCGCAATCCATCCCGGGGAGACTGAAGACGCCCAAGTGAAAGGCAGACTGTGCTGCTCAAGCAAGACAGCAGGCGTCCCCCCCACCCCTCCTGCAGGGAGGAGTGTCCTAAACAAGAGAAAATCCGCCCAGTCACCGAGGAAGGCAAGGCTGGCACAAGCACCCCCCTGGGGCTAAGAGCTTCTGTATGCCCAAAGACTCCATGGAAAGGGCTGAGTCAGGCTGAAAGCTGGAAAATGTGTAACATATATAACAACTGGAAAAAAGGACTGCTGTCCGACATATGTGTGTGTGTATATGTATTTTAAACCTATGTAGCAATAAAAAAAAAAGAGGGAAACAAAAGATTTGAACAGATGTTCGCCAAAAATAAAATCAAGTAGCGAATAAGCACATGAAAAGATGCTCAACCATATTAGTATTAAGGCAAACACAAACTGAGACCACTGAACGCAGCGACCACACTTAGTGTCGCACTGCACACGTGGAAGTTGCTAAGAGAAGGTCTTTAAAAGTTCCCACTACCGGGCGCCTGGGGGGCTTAGTCAGTTAAGCGTCTGACTTCCGCGGGTCAGGACGTCACAGCTCGCCAGCCGGAGCCCCCGAAGGGGTTCTGCGCTCACAGCTCGGAGCCTGGAACCGTTTCGGATTCTTGGACTCCCTTGCTCTCTGCCCCTCCCCCCCAGATAAACAAACATTAAAAAAAAACTTTAAAGTTCTCATCACCAGAAAACACTTCTGCACGCACGGTGGATGTGCTGAGGCGATCACACAACGCGCACAAACACGGCACCATTACGTCGCACACCTGCAGCTAACGTAACTGTGCCAATTATACCTCAATTTAAAGAACGGTGTGGGCACTTCGGGAAAAACAAGCAAGCCAGCCCCGCAAACTCCCTCCCCACCGGCCGGCGGGCAGGCGCGGGTGAGGAGTCTAATTGGGCACACACACTTCGCAAACAGCTCGGCCTCCCGCCGCCCTGGGCGGACACAGCGGTGCTGCCCGCGGCGGGCCCCGCAGAGCACGAAGCCGGCCGCGCGCCACGGTGTCCCTGGGGCAGGAGGGGCAACGCGCTGCCGCCCCGGGAGGCGACCCCCCGCCGACACGACCACGAAGGAGGCCGGGCGGGGTCCCTCGGGGGCGCGGGCCCTTCCGCACAGCCCCTGAACGAAAGGTCACCAACTAGAGCAGCGTCGTCGGAACGTCCGAACCATTCATTCGGCAAAACTAGTTTCGCGAGCACGAAACGCGACGCAAAGCACCGTCACGGACAAAACAGACCCCCCCCCCAACCTGAATGTCGGGAACCCCGAGTGCGGAGAGAATCCGAAGAATCCAGGGCCCCAAAGGAGCGGCTGTCGTGCAGGGGACCAAGTCTGCGGGCCCCGCCGCAGAGTCCCCAGGGCCGGGGACCCCGTCCTCCCGGCGGCTCGCAGCACGGGAGCCCGCCGCAGCCCTGCCGCCAGCAGGTGCCCCGGCCGCGCGTCCCCCCTTCCCTCCCGGGCCCGCGGCCCTCGCCTCCACCTCCCCTCCCGTCCCGGGGACCCGAGCGCGAGCGGGGTGGGGCCTGGGGCGGGGGGGACCGGCCGGAGAAGGGGAGGCGGCGCCTGGGAGGACGGAGAGGGGGTCCGCGGGGACCGCGGTGTGCGGGGACGAGGTGTGAGTGGGCAGCAGTGGGAATGAGGATCGGAGGGAGGGGGTGGCGTGGGGCCGGAGCAGGAAGGAGGGTCCGCCGGGCGGGGGGTGTCAAGAGGGGGGTCCGGGACGGGAATGAGGGTCCTCGGGGAGGGGGTGTGAGCGTTGGAGACGAGGGTCCGCGGCGAAGGGTGTGAGGGGCAGGATCCGGGGCGGGACTGGGTTGGATTGGGAGAGGGGTGGGAGGGGGCGCC
>PISW01009974.1:0-54707 GCA_004023785.1 Mungos mungo
TAGAAAACAAATATTATTACCATGTTTGTACATTTATGTCCTAACTTCTTTCATATTATATGTAGAGAAAATATGTGTTAAACAAAATCTAAAGCAGACTGCACATGGTTTTGTGTACATTTCTATCATCATTGATTATTATAGATTTTATTTCAATGTACACACTATTAATCTGTGTAACCATTCTCTCATGGTAGATGGTTCCAATTTCTGACTATTAGGAATAAAATGTCAGCATCTTATCCCTTCTATTTCATGTGATGCTGTAATTATGGCTTTCCAACTGTTAAAGAATTGAAACTACTGAGTCAAAGTGTCTGAATAATAATGAGGCCCTTGGTATGTATTTTCAAATTTCCTTCCATGTATTTTTGCTTATGCACACTCTGTCACGACATTCTCATTTTTGAACTCGTTATGGTAATTTGATGGCTGAAAAAGATACCTTGTGTTTTTTTGTTGTTAGTATGAAGTGTAACCTTTTGCAATATATGCATTTTCCATTAATATGTCTTCTCTTGTAAATTATTTGTTCTTAGTTTATTTTTCCTCTAAGATGTATGTCTATTTCTTATACAATTTATAAGATATTTATACATTAAGAACTTTATTATACGGATGGCTCAGTTGGGTAAGTATCTGACTCTTGATTTTGGTGCAGGTCATGATCTCAAGGTTTGTGAGTTTGAGCCCCGCATCGGGCTCTGTGTTGACAGCATAAAGTCTGCTTGAGATTCTCTCTCTCCCTCTCTCTCTGGCCCTCTCCTGCTCGCATGCTTTCTCTAAACAAACAAACAAACAAACATTAATAAAAAGAACCTTATCATATACATTGCTAAACTTTTCTTTATTTGTTTAGTTTGTTTTTTATGACTGAAAACAAAAAGATGTTAATTTTTATAAAACCTAATCTATCAGACTTTTTTCTTATATCCTCTCTCCAGCCCCTGTGTTGTGGTCATAAAGGCTCTCTGAATCCCCAGAGAAGATGATTTTCACCCATGCTCTCTTTTAGACTGTTTAGGAGTTCACAATTTTTATATCGAATTTTTCAATAAATCCAGAATTATTCTTACTCTATCATGGAAAATAGAAATATGACATTATTTCCTAAAGCATAAATTGTTCCACCATTTATTGAATAATCTTTTATTTATCCCATTGATCTGAAATCTCATCTTTTTAGAATATTCTAGCTTTTAGGGCGATAAATTGGTAGGCCAAGGAAAGGCAAAAGGAATTACTTTGAATGACAACTAAGGTGATTGCATACAGTGGTGAGCTAAAACATTCTGGAGCTATGTAGGAGCAAACCAGTGTGCCGTAATTGATTACTCATGTCTCCCATGAGCACACAAATGGGAGGATAGTAGTAAACGTGCTTTATATCTGTACATTGTGTTTCATTAGTATCTGTTCCTTGTTGACCCACTGTCATATACTGTAGCTTTCTGCATCTAATTAAATAGCCCCAATATACATAAAAGAAAAATTTATAGAATTGCTATGAGAAATTGGCAAATCTATAGCCTCTATGGAAGATTTTAACCTAAATCTCTACAATTGATAATTTAAGTGGAAAATGGTGGGTTTTCCCCAGCTTTATCTATTATTTGTTTATATATTAGTGTTTATTTTTGAGAGAGAGAGAGAGAGAGAGAGAGAGAGAGAGAGTGAGAGAGAGAGAGAGGAGGGGGAGGGGCAAGGAGAGAGGGAAACACAGAATCTGAAGCAGGCTCCAGGCTCTGAGCTGTCAGCACAGAGCTCAATGCAAGGCTAGAAAACCCACAAACCGTGAGTTCATGACCTGAGCTGAAGTCGGACACTCAACCAACAGAGTCACCCAGGCGCTCTCCCCGCAGCTTTATTAAGGTTTGACAAATTTGTAAGACGTTTAAACTATACAACTAGATGATTTGATATGTGTATGTATCGTGAAATGATTCCAACAATCAAATAATACATTCATTACCTCACGTAGTTTCCTTTTTTAAATTTCATTTTTGTTGAGAATGTGTAAGATCTCTGGTCTTAGTAAATTTCAAGTATACAATACAGTATTATTAACTATCGTCACCACGACATACGTTAGGTTCTCAGAACTCACTCAGCTGATAACTGAAAGTTTGTACCCTTTTACAAACCTCTCCTCGTCTCCTCTTCCATATAGTTCCTGGAAACCACTATTCTACTCTTAGTTTCTATGAGGTTAACTTTTATTTTTTAGATTCTGCTTATAAATTATACCATACCATAATGTATGGTTTACCTCGCTTAGCATCACGTCTTCCAGGTTCATCTATGTTGTCACAAATGGCTTTCCTTCTTCTTTAAGAACAAAGTTCAATGAATTTTCCATTGAATAATGTTCCGTTATATGTATATAACACATTTTCTTTATCCATCCATCCATTAATGGACACTTAGGTTTTTTTTTTTTTAAGTTTATTTATTTTGAGAGAGAGAGTGAGAGTGAGTGTTGTGGAGGGGCAGAGAGAGGGAAAGAGGGAATCCCAAGCAATCTCTATGCTGTCAGTACAGAGTCCAACATAGGGCTAAAATCCACAAACCCTGAGATCATGACCTGAGCCAAGACCTAGAGTCAGATGCTCAGCTGACTGAGCCTCCCAGGTACCACACTTAGGTTGCCTTCTTATCTTGGGTATTGTGAGTAATGCTGTAATGAATATGGGAGTTCAGATGTCTCTTTGAGATCATGATTTTGTTTCAATAAATACCATGAAGTGAAATTGCTAGAACGTATGGTAGTTCTGTTGCTAATTTCTTGAGGAGCTTCCATAATGTTTTTCATAGTGGCTGCACCAGTTTGTGTTCCTACCAAAAGCATTCAAGCATTTCCTTTTCTCTGCATCCTTGCCAACACTGGTCATCTGTTGTCTTTTTGATGATAGCCATTCTAATAGGTTTGAGATGGTGTCTCATTGTGGCTTTGATTTGCATTTCCCTGATGGTTAGTGATAATGGGTGCCTTTTTATGTACCTGTTGGCCATTTGTATGTCTTCTTTGGAAAATTACAATTTTGTAATTGAATTGTTTTGTTTGTTTTTGCTATTAAGTTGTATAAATTCTACATATATTTTGAATATTAATCCCTAATCAGCTGTATGATTTGCAGATATTTTCTCCTATCCCATAGATTACTTTTTCATTTTGTTGATAGTTTCCTTTGCTTTGTAGAAGCTTTTTAATTTAATGTCATCCCACTTGTTTATTTTTACCTTGGTTGTCTTTGTTTTTGATGTTGAATCCAAAGCATCTTTGCCAAGACCAATGTCAAGGAGTTATTACACTGTGTTCTCTTTTAGGAGTTTTACAGTTTTGGGTCTTATGTTTAAGTCTTTAGTCCATTTGGAGTTGATTTTTGTGTATGGTGTAAGATAGGGGTCCAGTTTCATTCTTTTCTTATGGATATCCAATTTTCCCAACAACATTTATTGAAGAGACAATCATTTTCCCATTGTGTATTCTTGGTGCCTTTATGGAAAATTCGTTGAACTTACATGCATGGATTTATTTCTGAGCTCTCTATTCAGTTTCATTGATCTCTGTGTTTATTTTCATGTCCATGCCATACTGGTTTGATTACTGTAGCTTTGTAGTGCAGTTTAAAAACAGGAAATGTAATGTCTACCATTTCCTCTTCTTGCTCAAAAATGCTTTAGCTTTTCCAGGTCTTCTGTGGTTCCATGCAAACTTTAGGATTGTTTCTTCAGTTTTTGTGAGAAATGCCACTGGAATTTGATGGAGATTGCTCGGAATCTATAGATTACTTTGGGCAGTATGGACGTTTTAACAGTATCAGTTCTTCTAATACATGAATATAAATTTTTCCATGTATTTGTGTCTTCTTCAATTTCTTTCATCAGTTTTTTTCTCTTTTTATAGATTTTGCAACAAATGAGTAATTTTATGAGATCTTTGAGTTTGCCAGTTCTGAGATTTAGTATCTTAGTTTAGTCTTTGGGATATTCATGTGGACACAGGTAAAATCTTACCTTTTTGACTAAAAACACTAGATCTCCTATATGAGAGCCAAGTAAGATGGGGACTTGGAACAGAGAGAAGATGGGCAATCAAGGCTCAAATATAGAAAGGCATATCAGAAAGGCCTGATTTGGGGTTTACCATAATGATATTAAAAGTAAGGAAGAGGTAGGTTTTGACATAGATGTGTTTTAATTTCAAGTAAATAATGCTCAATTGTGCATGAAAATAGGCTCTTTGAAGATTGCCTACAGCGACTGATCAAAGGACACACTTCCTGTGTATGTAGGTGGGAGAAAAAGGTGGTCCCCCCCACATTCGTTGTTTTAGCAGTGCATTCTCACACATTATCGTTGTCAGCATTTTGTCATTGGAAATAGCAGACAATAATATATTAAAAATCTGTTTAGTGTTTGATGACTGAAAGACCAATTTATCAAATAACGGAATCCTATTTGTATCATTCTTCAGTTCAAACCTAGAGTGTTCTAGACCACCCCTAGTGTAATGGCCGGGACATATGAGCACTCAGTAAATACAGGCTCAACAAATGAACCAGGGACTAAGATTCTAACAACCATGCAATTTTTGCCTGACATTATAATATATAATTGTTAAATATGATGCTTTGCCCCATAGTATTTAGCAGTAAAGCCTTTAAAACCAGATAAGACAAATACAACGATTACCTCTGCTATTATGGAATGTGGTGTATTTATAATGTTCTTCTTTACTTTTTAAGTGTTATAAGACGTCCACCTTGGATATTGTTGTCCATAGTTCATTGTTACAGAGACGGCTGTCCCAAGAACTTGGAGATAATGATAACAGAGCTGCCTTCAGAGTTAAGCTCTGGTGTTCATGCATGATGGGTAGTACACAGACACAGAACATCATGAAAAGAAGATAAAGTGGGTTCCAGGACGGAAGGGCTTGGGTATAACCTGCTTTAATACATTCACCTATTTAACTGAAGTATTATTTTGACAATATTTATTTAGTTTTGGGAGAGCACAAGCAGGGGAAAGGCAGAGAGAGCAGGACAGAGGGTCCAGAGTGGGCTAGGTGCTGACAAGTCGGCGGCACTGAGCCCAGTGTGGGGCTAGAGCTTACACGAGATCATGACCTGAGCTGCAGTTGGACACTCAGCCAACTGAGCCATCCAGGTGCCCCTGAAGTATTCTTACTCAGAAAGATGGTTCTGATAAACTGTGGAAAACATGAATGAATGAATATCTTCAGAGGTTAGTATTAATCATACCCGTCCCAGGAACATCCCAAGGAAACTGAGTTTTAGCAGACAGGCTTAACGTTTTTCTTAGAGTTGTCCTTTACAAGATAATATGAAGAGGTACCTCTGCTTGAGCATTCACTCTTTGCCGATCACTGTTCCAGGTGTTTTATATCTGTTAATTTATTTAATCCTCATTAGAAGGCTGGGAGGCAGGCGCTATCACTGTCTTCCTTTTATAAAGAATCTGATTTGTAACTTGCTTAAGCTCACATAGTCTCTAAGAGGCAGAGGCAGGATTTCAAACAAGGAAGCCTGAATCCAGCACCTGTGCCCTTAGCCATTCCTCTGCCCGGCTCCTGGGTGAGCTTTCATTAGTTCATTTATCAGGTATGTCCTGAATGCCTGCAGATGTACCAAGGACTGTGGCTGGCACTGAGGAGCTAGAGGGACTCAAACAAACATGGTTCCTGCTCTCCTAGAGCTTACAGTCTAGAGGCAGACAGACCTTAAAGCAGCAGATAAGTATCTAAGCGAGGTAAGTGCTATAAAGGGAAATTACAGAGCGCTCTGAAGTGTTCAGTGGAGACCCTTTCTTAGATAAGACCAAAAAAAGTGTTCCTAAGAAAGTGATAATTAAGCTAAGATTAGATGGATTAGTAAAAGTGAAGAATGGGAAAGAATGCACCAGGCTTTGGGAGGGGCATGGCCAAGTGTTTCTAATCCCTTTGACAAGACTTCATAGGGAGATGGACAAAGCAGAGTCTCAGAGCCATTAAAAATAAGTTTCTCCATGTCCCCTTGTTCTCACTTTATGTTCACTAAACAATTTTATGATACTTTGGCTTCACACATACTTTAATAATAATAAGAGAATGTACTGATTGTGCAGACTTGCAGTGTTTTTGTTATTTTGAGTCTTTTCTCCTCGTAAATTACTAAATCTACATTTACATCAACCTCCAGTACACTGGCTTCTTCTTACCAAATTTGTCAACTTCAGACTCCAAGCTTTCACGGTAGAAGACCAGATCCTCAAATGGAATGACCTGGATTCCAGGTTGAGTTCCCACCCAGCTCCAACCTGCCTTTCCTTTGATAAGTCAGTGCTAATATCCTAGCTCTCTCATTTGTGAAGTTTTATTTATATGCACTACTTAGTAAAATAAGAGAAAGACGAATGGTTTAAGAAAAAAAAAAGAATAGATAAGTGAGCACACAATCCATGATTATTCTGATTAGTTTTACTGAAAAGGAAGTCCATCTGGGAAAGAGTCTGAATGAAATCACGTTTTGAATATTTAGGGAATAAAACAGACACCATCTTGTGTGAGCGGTCATGTGCTGAGTGAGTAATGCTGGTATTCTTTTATGAGATTGTTTCAGTTTAAGACTGTAGTAAACGGTGCTAGTAAGTGTTTCCCCACTACAAGCATGGAAACGAGACTTATTCATAATATTTATTTCTTCTCCAGAGTGCCTTTGCAGACCTGAAACATCTGAACTAACAAAAGGCCTCCAACTTATAATATAACACAGCTGCTCTGAGGATTGCGTGCGTGCGTATGTGTATGTGCAGTGGGAGGGGATTTCCTCGTGTTTATTCATTTACGTGCCCTCTGGAGAAGGGGCAAGTTTAGTCCAACTGGAATTCTAAGTGTCTCTTACTGGGCATTTGTTAGATGTAAAAAGTTGGCTCATGTGTAAAGTATCTTCCAGGCAGTGTGCAGCTGAGAGCCGTAAAACACAAGATTGCATATCATTGGGAGCGGTGGCACTAATGGGTGGCATTTCCACAGTGAACAACTTATTTTTCTACCAGTGCAGAGTAGTGCATGCATTATAAAGAACTGGGATTATATGGAGCCTAGTATCAAAAGCTATGTTATATTATTTGCTATTAATAACTATTTACAATCAGTAAATTAACCCCAACACATGCACTATGCTTTTAATAGAGCAGAAGCAAAAAATGGTTATCAGCTCCAGTAATCCAGCTCCTTCCTTCTTCTTCACGTTTGTCCTCTCAAATTGGTTGAACAAAGCCCTGGAGAGCCTCAGTGGTACCAATTTAAGAACATTCTAGAGGTTCTATGAAAACTTTTCTTCATGACTCTTCTGTCTCTGTTCCAAACCTGATCATTCTTTTAACTGACTGAACTTGACTTTGCAAATACAGTGACGAGTCCATCTCTATCTGGAAGCTCACAGTCTGGGTAGGGAGGTGAGCGGATATATCACCAACTAGGATAGCGTGGATGAGCGCTAGAGAGGCATGTTTAGAGCACTCTAGGGGGTCACTCCGGGCAGTTTTGGGGGGTCTGGCATGGTGAGGGCAATCTAAGATGACTCTCCCGAGAAGGTAGCATTTGAGCCGAATGGTTGTTAACTGGGTAGATGTGAGGGCAGGAAGCAAAGCTCGCAGGAAGCAGCCTCTCCAAGAAGTGGGGATATGAGAGAAATGTGCTATGTCCCTTCTTGCCTAATTCATGTCTGCCTCCTACCTTTCTGTCAGGGCTGAAAGAAAGTCACAAGACAAGAATTCAAAGGAGGAGGTGAAATAAGATATAACAAGAACAATTGCAGATTACGTTGCCATCTGTTGGACAAGTTGGCTACTTGACAGCAGATGTCTAGCATTTCCCTCCCTAGTAACTAGTGGACTCAGCCAAGAAATGGAGCAACAACTACATTCATATAAGAAACCAGGGAAGGGTACCATCCAAATGCTAGACTTTCTGTTACTTATAAGGCACATGAGCCTTGTTTAAAGATTAATCAGGATTGACTTGCAAATCATTTGCCTTAGAAATTAGAGCCTTCTGAACATTAAGAAGAAATTGCCTTAGAAATTAGAGGCTTCCAAAAGTTAAGAATTATAGGCATACATTAGTTTATGTGGTCCATAGCTTGAGTTGGAAATGGACCATCCCGTCGGATCATAGGAAAATCCTCCTCCTGGAAGGCCTTTGCCAGCCACCCTTACCGGACTCTGATGGTATAAGTGCTGCAGGGGAGTCCAGCAGGGCTCCAGACTAGCTCTCTCGAGAGCTCTGAGCCATGGAAGGCTTTATCAAGTCACTGGCTGCTAACAATGGTGCCACTGGAAAGCTTTGGTCAAGGCCTAGCCACTCTCTGTTCAGAGGGCTAAAATAGAGGTGGGCAGAGGTGGGGAATGGTCTCCTGGAAGGGGCACAGCTTCTGTGTGGGTTTCTACAGCTTATGCCAGGACACCCAGTCATGCAGGATGAGGTACTTGGTGTGTATGTTTTGAGAGACACAGATGAGAAACTCCCCAGAAATGAGATTTACTTACCAGGACTGTCCACTACCCCACATCCCTCTGCACTCAACTTTTTATTTTTAAGTTTATTTATTTATGAGAAAGAGAGAGAGAGAGAGAGAAAGAGAGAGAGAGAGACAGCATGAGTGGGGGAGGGGCAGAGAGAGAGGAAGACACAGAATCTGAAGTAGGCTCCAGGCTCTGAGCTGTCAGCACAGAGCCCGATGTGGGGCTTGAACCCACAGACCATGAGATCAGGACCTGAGCTGAAGTCGGACGCTTAACTGACTGAGCCACCCAGGCGCCCCTCCTCTATACTCAATTTGCACTACCAGACCAAGGAGCTAGAGAGTAACCTTACTTGGAGAAATCCAGGAGGGTCCTAGCACCCTGTTTCTGGGTGAGATACCAGGTGCTTATCAAAAGAATGAAGAAAGAGAAGATATTTCTTTCACAAAAAGTAGGGGGAAAAACAGACCTTAGGAAATGTCCTTTTTGAAACAAACTATAGTGGAAAGAAAGAAACAGGTTTTTTATTATATAAATAACAATTATAAAAATAACAAATATTCAAGATGTTTTTAAAATTTCAAGTATAGAACTTCATTGTTGATACCTCTGTGTGTGTGCGCCTATTTTTCTTTTCTTTTTCTTCTTTTTTTTTTTTCCCCCTGCTACCCAACACCCAGACTTTCTCCCTTCCTATTCTCAGAGACTTACTAAGGAGTCAAGGCACTCACCCCCTTACACTAAAGAAGCCCAAGTTTTCAGATTTTCCCCCCTTGCGTCCATCCCAGGTGGGCACATGAATGAGATCAGCCAATCAGATGCTCCTAACCAGGAATTTGAGTTTTGAGGATGAAACGAAGCCAAAGGTGCTGTGGAATTTATTCACTGTCATGGCACACGGCAGCAGCAGAGTTCAGGACAGAAGTGCTCGTCCCAACATGTCACCAGATCCCAATGTCTCCCTGTCCTTTGCTTTGACACATGGCCTCCTGCCCATCTTGGTTTATACCCATCTTTCAAGTTTGATTCTTTAGGCTTCTGGTTGATTCTGTGAGCTTCATGATATTCTGCTTTCCCAACATACTCCTTGGTATCAACCACCTGCTGATGCTCTCTCCTCTTACCTGATTGAAAACCCTAATCCCACAGTTTTTATCATCATGACTTAGGTGGTAGGCCGTGTGGTACACCTCCCAGCTCAATCAAGTTGAAAACGTGACCTAATTAGGGGCACCCGGGTGGCTGAGTCAGCTAAACATCCTACTCTCGATTTCCGCTCAGGTCATGGTCTCATGGTTTAGGAAATCGAGTCCTGCACAGAGCCTGCTTGGCATTCTCCCTGCCTCACCCCCACCTCAAAATAAATAAAAATAACTTTAAAAAATGTGACCTAATTAATTGTGTGGAACAAGCAGGACCGATTTACTGTTTTGAGTATCAGCCTCTCACACATGGGTGCTGAAGCTAAAAGCTTTAGGAAGACCTTCCCATGGCTCAAAGAGAGAGATGCCTGATTTATGATTTCCTGATAGCACTTAACATTTTATTTGGATTTAGAGATGACTCCAGCCACATCAGTCAAACAAGCTGCTTGCAAATCTCTCTTCTCAGCTGTTACCGGTGCCAGATTGTCTAACAAACAGAGGCACAAACAGATGTAAGTTGTGACTGCTGGTGACCATTCTCTGCGATGCAGTAGGCCAGCTGGTAGCACAACCCACAGTGCAGTCTGGGGCCTAACTCACAGGCTCCTGATACACATGGACAATGCTTACATATCATACTTAGAAAATAACAAAAGCTGTCGTAGGAAATTGATTTAAACATTTGCTTGCAAAGTTTACGGCTCAAAAATAGTATTTTATGTTATGTTGTGGATTATAACATGGATTCACATAATCAAATCATCCAAAGCAGAATTTTCCTTACATGATTATAAAATGTATATGTATTGCATGGCAACTATACTTTATCTTTTAATTTTTAATGTTTATTTTTGAGAGCATGAGGGGCAGAGAGCCAGGGAGGGCCAGCGAGAGAGGGAGACACAGCATCTGAAGCAGGCTCCAGGCTCAGAGCTCGATGTGGGGATCAAACTTATGAATCATGATGTCGTGACCAGAGCCAAAGTAGGATGCTTAACCAACTGAGCCACTCAGGCACCCTTGCATGTCAACTACATTTAATGAAGAAAAAAAAAAGATATGTAGCTAGGGTAATTGAAAAATAGAACTTTGGTTAAAGAATCAAAGAGTATGTAATTGATAGCCCAGAGACATGACATATGTGGGTAAACATGTGGAGATAAATATGTGTATATACACACAAGCACAAGCACACATATGCATAACACGTACATAAACAACACACCCCCCCCACACACAGATAGACGGTATATGATGAAGTTATAGCAGGTTTGTGAATAAAAAGAAAAATTTTGAAAGTTGTGCCAGGGTGTTTTCTTAATTATTTAGAAAAGAAATCTTCACATCTTGTGTACATAGCTAATTTCACATGAATTTAAATAACAAATAAAAAGCCAAATATGTAATAGCCAGATGAATATATAGATAAATCTAAATGATCTCAGCATGGGAAGATATTTTCTAAGGATAAAAGCAATCTAAGGAATTTTTTAAAAAGCAATATATTTTACTTCTCCCAAATTAAAATATTTTATACTATAAAAAATCATTAAGAAAACATCAAATTATTAAAATTCAAATTGTCCAATAAATAGTACTTCTCTACTCTGTTCCATGTCTGAACCTATTGAAAAATAAAAGAGACCAAAATACCTTTCTTATTATTAAGCTAATCTTGGAGGGTGGTGTTGGATAGTGATAGGCCAGTTTGCTAATGTCAAGTCCCTGAAGTAGGCCGATACACCCATCCACTCACAGCTAGCCTTGGACCAGCCAAGGCCTTCACGGGATATGGGGCCTGTCCCTACCAAACTCACAACATCAAAGAGGAGAGCAGAACTTGTTTCTCTTGTCTCACTGGAGGGAGGTTTGCCCCCAAACTCATCGATGGGATCATGATGCTTCTTCTTCTTCTAAATGAGTGATAACAATGTCAAGATATCCTGGGATATTATGCAAATAGAGTTCACACATAGACATCAGCTTTGAGGTAGAACCATTCTCTACCTAAGAGAAATTAAGGGTAAACACTTGTTACTGAAATTGTAATTGATTACTAGCTATAGCACATAAAGAGCTTATATAAACTGAGGTGCCTGGGTGGCTCAGTTGGTTAAGTGTCTGGCTTTGGCTCAGGTCATGATCTTGCAGTTCGTGGGTTCGAACCCTGCATCGGGCTCTGTGCTGACAGCTAGCTCAGAGCCTGGAGCCTGCTTTGGATTCTTTGTCTCCCTCTCTCTCTCACCCTCCCCTCTCTCTGTCTCTCAAAAATGAATTTAAAAAACATTAAAAAATATAATTTAAAAAAGAGCTTATGTAAACTATATAAAATAAGAAAAAACTTCCAATGGACAGTTCAACAAAGGACATAAAAATTCACCAGCTTTTCTCTTTCTGGCTAGATTGTGGAAATAAAACCACAAACTCAGATATTTTTGTCCGGGTTTGGATCCTGGCTGCTTTACCTGGGGGGAGTAATTTAATATCTTTCTTCATCTTTAAAATATTGTAATAATAATGCCTACTTTGTGTGGTTGTTTTGATAAGAAAATATACCGTCCTGTGCTTGAAGATTTTAAATTATTCCTGAAAACCCTGTCATTAAGTGAATGACTATTATTTTTAAAAAGCCATTGATTTAAATGGGAATATTCTATTCAAACTAGGCAGTTCGGTAAGCATTGAGTACATAAGAGACACTCATATCCTTCTTTACAGTATTTATATTATGGAATTCAGACCCTAATAACCACAGAACATGGTGACATGGATCTGTAATAGGGCTGGTCTGAAGGGAGCCATTGAAAACACATCGAAAACATTATCAGGACAATGGTTAAGGCTACTTACTGAAAAGATCAAACTTTTTAACCACTTTAGAAGTATCTATTGATTGATATATTAGCAATGTACTAATTGATACATTAATTAAGAAGCATACTAAATATAATTGATATAAAAAGACAAACAACTGAAATATGGCAAAGAGCTTTTTTTGAACCAAAATGCAAAATCTACACAAAAGTTTAGTTATGAGTTTTAATGCCTCAAATAATATAATCATAAGATAAAGAAAGAAAACAAATGTAAATGAAAAGAAACATAACTGTAGAAAATTTTAGCATCTATTTTTCTTGAAAAACCAAGTGGTCAAAAAGTAAACATTATGTAGAGGATTTGAGAAATATACCAGGACTGTAAATTTTGAATTTTATAGCATGCAAGTATAGACTAACTCTTCTCATAGCCCTTGTGGACATTTATTAAAATTAATCCTAAAATAACACTGAAAGAAAAATTCAATAAACCCTAATCATAAGAAATACATTCTTTTTAAAGTAAAGTAATGCTGTCCTACATTACTCTTGGATTAATGGCATTGGGATATTTAGGATAACCTTACTGACAATGAGAGCATTAATATATCAAGAGTGCTGACAAAATAAGTAGAGAAATCATAAATTATTCTGTTTTATAAAAAGGGATAAAAGACATGAATTCTATGCAATTCACAAAAATTAAGCAAGTCATAAACCTATTAAAAGTTTGAAAATATTTAATCAAAGACAGAATATTTTTAAAGTTATACTTTGTACTTATTTTGAAGCAAGTCACATTTTAATATATAGTGTATATAAATATAAGTATATAAAAATATAAAAATATATCATTTGAAGTAAATGATATTTTAGTATATAGTATATTTAAATATAAATATATAAAAAATAAAGGGAAAAAGAAAGTATAAATTAGTATTGCATTTCTTAGGACCAATTTAAAAATAATACTTTAAAAATACAGATATATTTTTAAACAAAAGTTCTACTTTTAGGAATCCATCCTGTGGAGACAGTTAAGTATGTGGCCCTATAATTAAGGAACTAGGCAATAGGATGTTCATGACAGTGTTATTTATGAGAACAAGAAATTGGAAACAACCCAAATTTCAGACAACATGTTATTGGCTAACTAAATTATGACATAGTTTTACAGCCATAAAAAATCCATTGTTGAAATATGACATGGCAATTTGTTTTTAATACATGGTTCATTTAAAAAACCTGGTTACTAAGCTCTTGTAGGATATATTCCATTTTTGTTAAACATGTGAATATAAAACTTGGCTGTGCACTAAAATGTTCATAGTGATTTTATCTGTAATTATGGATTTTAAATTTCTTCCATCTGCTTAACTTTATTTTCTCCTTCTACAATACACATGTGAGATAAAAAATAGTGTCTGTTAATAGTTTTAAGAAGTCATGTCTCCAAATTTTAATGCATATAGAAATTGGTTCTTCAAGTTAGCAGTGCCATCTGCTGATCATCTTGGGAGTGTTTCTTCAGAACAACAAAAAATTTCAGAATTTGAGAAATAATTCTCAAAATTAAACATTATGACATACTTAAGAGAAAAGAGGAATATACAAAAAGAAATTGTACAAAATTCACTTAATGTAACTTATATATGGTACCATTAGAATAGTTTTCCTTTAAAAATTTTTTTTTAACATTTTATTAATTTTTGAGAGACAGAGAGAGACAGGGTGATCAGGGGAGGGCCAGAGAGAGGGAGGGAGACACAGAATCCGAAGTGGGCTCCAGGCTCCGAACTGTCAGCACAGAGCCCGATGTGGGGCTCGAACCTCGAACTGTGAGATCATGACCTAAGCCAAAGTCGGATACTTAACCGACTGAGCCACCCAGGCACCTCTAGAATAGTTTTCAAAATTTGAATATGGACTCTATCATCCTTTTATCCCTTTGTTTTACATTATAGCTTTATCATCTTCAGTTTATAGTCATCCCTTTTCAGAGAAGTAATCCAAGAGAATATGAATTTTAGCCAAGTGTAGCTACTAGCCAGAAAATTATAGTGAATTCCAAGGCTCAAGTCAAAGTCATAAACGGGAAAATGGATCAGGTTAGAAGTTGGGGTAAAAACAAACAAGGAATAGACAGATAAGGGAAGATTGTTGAGGACAACAGTAGTGAAAAAGAATGTTTTGATAGACCTCTTTTATATGAAGAAATGAGTATCTGTCACAAAGATAATAGCTAATAGCTTATAGGAAACAATAAGACACATACAACCTACATTTCCCCATTC
This sequence comes from Mungos mungo, assembly GCA_004023785.1. NCBI lineage: Eukaryota > Metazoa > Chordata > Mammalia > Carnivora > Herpestidae > Mungos > Mungos mungo. Next base: position 14,785 of record PISW01009974.1, read on the forward strand.
TGTCCAAAAAGATTTAATAATAGATTTGTCAAATGTATCCAATATCTAGATACATTTCTATTTACAGTAATCCCCAAATCCATCCTGTCAAAACAAAGTAGTCTAGATAACCTGACAGTACTTCACATTAACTGATGTTCAACTAGTGCCTCCCATGTTACCTTTTTAATACCCATTCTGTAACACTATTTTAGGCTCAAAATCAAAATTGCTGTAATTATCTTACCTAGTCTATCTTTCATGTTGAGAAAACTTCAACAATATATACCCACTTGCAATATCCTTGCAATTGTCCCATGTCCCCTTACTATTTCAAAGATGGTTGGTGGTGACTCAGGTATTTCAAAAGAAGGTTCTTTTTGAGCAGAGGCCTGAAGACTTTAACATGTCTTCTGCTGAGAAACATTTGTGCAGCTTTGTGGGAGTTTTGCTTAAAAAAATACACATTATTTTCAAAGTTACTTTTAATTAAGTTGATGAAAATATATTAAAATCCACCACTTAAAATTGTGGGAGTCTTAGAAGCCCAAAGCAAAGGCAGTGGTGTAAATTCAAATCTCCCAACATGTCCTCAAAAAAAAAAAAATCAGAACAAGAAGAACAGAAAAACTATGCACTCACATAGTAGAGAAGGTCCAAAGTTTACATGTAAAATTAGAAAAATAAAAAGACCGGTAAACTGTATCTCATACTTGTGACAGAAGTGTTCTTTGAGAGCAATGGCAGTCAATTAAAAGCTACATAAGAGAAAAAGGAAAATGTCAGTGGGCCTAAGATAGATCTAAAAAAATCACTTCCAAAAAAAGGGAAATCAACTCTAAGTGTAAAAATACTGAAAAGGGGGTGGTGATCTCATGAAAGGAGCTTGAAAGTGTACAGAGGATATAAGAAAGCAATGGGAAGAGAGTAAATTTTAGGGAAAGATAAGGGTTAAAAATATGAGAGAGATATGTCTTAGGAAATTCAGAGTGAATGAGTAAAAGAAGCAAAAGAAATGTAAGATCCTGGGAGACAAGAGGGAATAAAAATGTCAAAGAGCACACATTTTCTTTACTCCCTACAGAAAAACAAGCACCATCTAAAAAGAAGTTACACTTTGTTATATTGATAGAAGAAGGTGTTTTGAGTAAGAATCTCATAAGGGGCAGCTGGCCAGTTCAGTTGGTAGAGTATGCGACTCTTGATCTTGGAGTTGTTAATTCGAACCCCACATTGTGTGTAGAGATTACTTAAAAATAAAATCTTAAAAAATAAGAATCTCATAAACTACCCCAAGCAAGGACACAGTCTTTGTACAAATTACTGTTAAAACAAAAATGAAAATCTTGAGTTTATCTGATGAATTTTTCCTCAAACAGAAGAAAGCAGAAGGAAACTGTAACACAGTGCTCCCAGCTGAATTAAATATTCTGAAACTACACTTTTGGAACTAAAATCAAAAAACAGGTTGCATCAAAAATCCAAGAGTCAAGAATAGAAGGAAATGAAATGGGGGTTGATTGAATTGGAGCCGGAAGGGAATCATATAAAAATAAAGACTAAATTATGGGAAACCCAAGGAAGAAAAGATGTAAGTGAACACTTAATAAAGTGTAATGAAAAATAGTAATCAAACAGCCATGAGAATGAAAAATAAGAGATTTTTATAAGGCCAAAGAAAAGTGATTGAGATGGTTTTCAAGCAAAGAAGAACCAACTTACGTAAAATTGTGGTTTCAGGAGGAGGAAAAATTAAATGATACAACAGAATTGTCTAAGTAGACCTTCTGGAAATAAACAAGACCCGTTGTTACATATCGAAAGTACCAGGGAAAATTGACCCACGATACATGCTGTGATAATACCCCTTTTGACCTATGAGTCTGAAACTTTTAGACTTTAAAAATTAGGAAAAAGAGGGGCACCTGGGTGGCTCAGTTGGTTAAGCGTCCAGCTTCGGATCAGGTCAGGATCTCATGGTTTGTGGGTTCAGGCTGGGCACCAGCCTCTGTGCTGAAAGCTCAAATTCTGGAGCCTACTTTGGATTCTGTGTGTGTGTCTCTCTCTGTCCCTCCCCTGCTTGTGCTCGCTCGCTCTCTTGCTCTCTCTCAAAAATCAATAAACATTAAGAAAAAATTTTTTTAATTCAGAAAAAGATTCTCAAGGCCACCATGTTAAAAAAATCAAATAAGTTACAAGGACAAGATAATTAGAGCAGCATCAAATTTCTTAGGAAAGCCTAAGTAAAGCAAGGCATCAACTGACAGCATTTTCAAACAGCTCAAGGAAAAGAAGTGTGAACCAGAAATTGTAGAAAGGCAAGTTGTCTTTCAGATATCAATGCCAATATGCTATCGAGAGAACATTCTGTACTTAACAGGCCTTCTTGAGGAATCTACTAGAATAAGAGATTCTCATAACCAAAGATATGACAGGAAACTTCAGCAAGAAAAGACTAATGGCACACATTTAATATATTTCAGTTGGAGATCTAAGTAAGACCAAAATAAAAATGGAGACAAGCATGGTAGAAGAATATGTTGTCTGCTGTATGTTATAAGTTATTTTTTGACAAATATAAACAATGCAACTAAACTATTGTAGGGACAGCAAAAGAGTAAGGTAGAATAATTTCTTTTAAAAATATTTTTTTATTTTTTTAATCTTTATTTTTGAGAGAGAGAGAGACAGAGAAACAGACTGTGTTCAAGCAGGGGAGCGACTGAGAGATGGAGACACAGAATCCAAAGCAGGCTCCAGGCTCTGAGCTAGCTGTCAGCACAGAGCCTGATGTGGGGCTCAAACTCACGACCCATGAGTTCATGACCTGAGCCAAAGACAGGCGCTCAACTGACTGAACCACCCAGGCTCCCCCATTTTCTTTAATGTTTATTTTTGAGAGAGAGAGAGAGAGAGAGACAGAAAGAGAGCACATAAGCAGGGGAGGGATGGAAGCGGAGGGGAGTGGAACACAGAATCCAAAGCAGGCTCCAGGCTCTGAGCTATCAGATCAGCAGATGGTGGGGCTCGAACCCACAAACCATGAGATCATGACCTGAACTGAAGTCAGACACTTAACTGACTGAGTCACGCAGGTGCCCCACTGATTTCTTTCTTTTTAAAATGTAGGGAATAGAGGAGAGTAAATGGATATCAGAAATAACTAGTCTACGGCCATACCACCCTGAACACGCCTGATCTCGTCTGGTCTCGAAAGCTAAGCAGGGTTGGGCCTGGTTAGTATTTGGATGGGAGAAATAACTAATAAAATGTTGAGTTAAAGGTTAAAGAAGGAAGAGAGAATGAAGAGTATTAAAAAATATATAAGGAGAAGGATAATACTAGAACTTTCTAAATACCACAAGAGGTATATAGGTAAAAATAACTAAGAAAAGATACAATGTATGGGGGGAGATTAAGCAAATATACATTGTAATTATAAAATAATATGATAAACTTGAGACCACAAATACCAAATTGGTAAGAGCTCAAGGATATATAAAGCTTCGCAGTCTCGAAGTAGAGTGGACCTACTCACGTGCACACAGTAGTCACAAAGTTGATCATCTATCATGTTATGAGGACAATATCAATAAGTACCATGAACTAGAAATGTCATACATTATCTTACCACAGAGCCAAAAAATGAAAGTTATTGACAACAAAAGTCCAGCTGGAAGTTTAAAAGCCTTCCATTCAACAACTCTTGCTTAATTGGTGAAGGGGGAATGCAAACTGAAATTACAGAATTTTGGAAAACTAATGTCATGAGGGGCGCCTGGGTGGCTCAGTCAGTTATGTGTCCGAATTTGGCTTCAGTCATGATTTCACCGTTCCTGGGTTTGAGCCCTGCATCGGGCTTTGTGCTGATAGCTAACTCAGAGCCTGGAGCCTGTCTTCGAATCCCGTGTCTCCCTCTCTCTCTGTCTGTCCCCTGCTTGCTCTCTCTCTCTCTCAAAAATAAATAAAACATAAAAATTTTTTTAAATACAAAAAAGAAGAAAACTACTGACATGAGAACACTATCTATCAGACTCTATTGGGTATATTTAAAGCACCTATCAGAGGAAACGTCATGCCCTTAAACACTTGTATGAACAAAAATAAAAGAATGAAAATAAATGAAATAAGTTTCCAGCTCAAAATACAAGGGGGAGGGGAGAGAAAAAAGATAAAGTAAACCAAAGAAAGAAATAAGCCAGGAAGTAGTAAAATTAAAACCAGGAATTGTTGAGGTTCAAAACTGAAAACAGTAGATCTAATTCATAAATAAAATCCCCATTTTGCAGTGAAATAAAACACTAGACAAATACTAAGTTAATCAAGAAAAAAAGGAAAGTTAAAAAATACTATATGAGAAATTGAGTGGAAATAAACTGGAAAGCAATTTAAAATAACAGGGGACTGCTTTATAGATGTCTATACACATAAAAATTTAAAACCTTGATATAACGGATAATTTCCTAAGGAAATTATATTTGTGTCCTATGCCTGCCATAACAAAGTTCCACAAACTTGGTGGTTTAAACAATTTCGCGTTGTGTTCTTGGTTCACTTTCATTGCCCCAAAATGAAAAGGCTACCAGGGTTCGGTTGTTTTTTTTTTTTCCCCCCTTTTGTGTGTGTCTCTCCATAAGGTCTTAAGGACGCCTATCTTCTTAATTCTTCATTTTGTATTTACAAACCAAGCTTGATGTCTTTGCTTCTTAAATGCAGTGCATTTCTACTTCTGAATTTCTCTTCTTACTTAATAATGCCCAGTGAACAATGAAATTATCTTAATGTTCTAGTCTCAAGTATATTCTGCTAATAATCGATGGGAACTGATAGAATAGAGATGGTACTATGTGTTAGATTTTTATTGCATTAGAATAGATTGATTGGAAATGTTTAGGAAATTGTATGAAAATATATGCTGAAGTTTAAGTCACAATTGGATAGTTGAAAGGCTTATAAGAATAATGAGAGTTGGGATAGTTTTTGGTTACAGAGTCAGATAATGACAACCTCATGCCGGATAAAATCAAATGTTGGTAGCTTGGAGTTCTTTCAGACGTGAAGTGTGCATACACATAACATAAACGTACACACAATATATGTATATACACCTTCATTTCTAAAAATGGTAAAAATACTGTTTGTACTTAGTGCTTTCTTTTTATTTTTTAACTCCAAAAATCTCTTATAATTTTAACTTTCTCTTGGTATTTTATGGACTTGTAATAAGCAAATGAATATTTAAATAAAACTATTTAAATTCCTGAATATTATTGTATTCTATGATACTATTGGGTTTATATCATACGTATCTTGTTGGACATTTATTTTAGTTTATTATTTTTTAATGTGTATTTATTTTGAGAGAGAGAGAGAGATGGGGAGGTGTATGAGCTGGGGAGGGGCAGAGAGAGAGGAGAGAGAGAATCCCAGGCAGGCTTCATGCTGTCAGCACAGAGCCTTATGTGGGGCTTGAACTCTTGAAACTGTGAGATCATGACCTGACCCAAGATCAAAAGTTGGATAGTTAAAAAAAATTTTTTTAATGTTTTTTTATTTATTTTTGAGAGAGAGAGAGAGAGAGAGAGCGAGAGCATAAACAGGGGAGGGTCAGAGAGAGAGGGAAACACAGGATCTGAAGACAGGCTCTAGGCTCTGAGCTAGCTGTCAGCACAGAGCCTGACATGGGGCTTGAACCACGAACTGTGAGATCATGACCTGAGCCGAAGCCAGACGTTTAACTGACTGAGCCACCCAGGCGCCCCAAAAGTTGGATGCTTAACTGACTAAGCCAGTCAGGCACCCTTATTTTAGCTTACTTTTACTTCAGTACTATTTAAAAAAAAAAAAAAAAGCCTTTTGTGAAAAAATTCTTCTCATAGGACTAGTGCTAAAAATAAATGTTCTTTTATAATATTGCCAGTACTATAACTGAAAACAAGTTACTAAATTACTGTGATGTAAAAAGCACAAAAATGATGCATTTGCTAAATAAACTCAAGCTTATGAAATTATCAATAAAATACACAAAACCCTAGTAAACTGAGAATAAGAAAAAACTCATTATTATGAAGGATAATACCACATACTTCCATACTACCGAAAAGGAAGAAATTGTTCAAGTAAGAGACAGAATTAAGAGCTGGAAAGTAAAGACTAAACTACAATAAAAGATAAAGAGACTCTAATTCAAAAAGATAGACTGCAGATGAGCAAAAGGATAGAAATAGTCACCTCCCCTGGAGATGTGGCAGCAGACAAGGGAAGAATTGAGCGACTCCATGGCTGTCACTAAAAGGATAGTCCAGAAGAACTACAGTAACAGGGAAAGATAAGCATATTAGGAGATCATGTAGAAGATAAATCCATTGGAGAGCGTTATCTGAAACCACAGGATGAGGCCAGAAACGCAGGATATCTAGGAGTACATCATAGGCAATGTGAAAACACTGAAACTGAAGGTTCTAGAAACTACTGACCACCTAACTGGATTCAAGATATAACCTCCACAGATCAAAGCAATACAAAAATACAGTTCTAATGTTCACCGATTGCAGCGCTGATACTTGCTGCTAAGTTAACATTTTTCTACAGTACTACACCTAGATGATGTGTAAGTTTAGAGTTCTGGGCTGCTCGTTAAGATGTATTATTGAATCTTCATGCCTAATGGCACCTGACGACACTATCTGAACAAGGGGCCAGAATGATTTCTTTTTCTTTTTTTAATGTTTATTTATTTTTTGGGAGACAGAGCATGAGTGGGGGAGGGTGAGAGAGAGAGACAGAGAGACAGAGAGACAGAGAGAGAGAAGGAGATACAGAATCCAAAACAGGCTCCAGACTCTGAGCTGTTAGCACAGAGCCGGATGTGGGGCTTGAATTCATGAACTGTGAGATCATAATCTGAACCTAAGTTGGACGCTCAACCGACTGAGTCACCCAGGCACCCCCAGTAAAAAGAGTTACAATTATTATTGTTGTTATTACCACAGATTCTTCCTAGAAGCTTAATGTGGTGACACAAATGAAAAATCTCTATGAAGTGTGAATGTACAAAATATTTGTGTTTATTGGCACCGTCTATTACTTTTGCTTTGGTTTGACCTTCAGATGGGAAGAGACAGATAATGCATTTGGTTTTGATCTGCCAAGGAGTATGACAGAGGACGAATATGAAACTGTCCAAAATGAATACCAACCCCCGAAATCTGAACATTCATACTCCTCTCAAATAAGGATCTAGGAATGGAGGGCACTTGAAGTCTTTCAGAGTTAAGCACGTGAGCCACTGGAGGGCAGCAGAGACAGAATTTTGACACCAAGGTCATTTAACATTGGTTGATCAATTGCTGGGTTTCTTCATTTAACACCAAAGGAGTGCCTACTATGTGCAGGCATTCATCTTTTATTATGACCAAAATCATATAGAAAATGTTTTATTATTTCTATTGTGAAAGGACATTTGCCAGACATTAAAAAAAATTTTTTTAATGTTTATTTATTTTTGAGAGACAGAGAGACAGTGCATGAGCAGGGGAGAGGCAGAGAGAGGAGTCACAGAATCCGAAGCAGGCTCCAGGCTCCGAGCTGTCAGTACAGAGCCTGACACGGGGCTCGAACTCACAAACTGTGAGATCATGACCTGAGCTGAAGCCGCCACTTAACCAGCTGAGCCACCCAGGCACCCCTAGACATTTCTATCAGAATCCCTGTAATTCTGGGATAATTCTGTAGTGTGTCTAGTACAGAAAAATCTACATATGTTTGCATAGTACATTGAGAAGTCATAAAATTATAGAATTTTAAAGAAAGGAAACTTTTTTTAAAAATTAAGTTTAATGTTTTATTTATTTTTGATACAGAGAGAGACAGAGCATGAGAGAGGGAGGGGCAGAGAGAGAGGGAGACACAGAATCTGAAGCAGGCTCCAGGCTCTTAGCTAGCTGTCAGCACAGAGCCTGATGCGGGGCTCGAACCCACGAACGTGAGATCTGACCTGAGCCGAAGTCGGAGGCTTAACCAACTGAGCCACCCAGGCGCCCCAAAGAAAGGAAACTTTTACACCACCCGTATTTACTAATTTCTCTCTTGAATGTTACTATCTTTTCTGTTCATTCCTGTGTGTAAACATGTTTATTGGTTTTCTTTTTGACCTGCTCATTGTGAAAATGTAGGAAAATATAGAAGAGTGAAAATCAAAAGTAAAATTCAAACTATAGATAACTTTTGTGTTTTGATCTAACCCCTCCCAATCAAATATACATAGATAGAGGTTTATTGACTTTCTGGATTTGATCTTGGACTCTATAGATACAGCTTAAAATTAGGCTGTAACACTGAAGTGCCATATCCATATCTATAAATATTTAAAGAAAAAAGACCGATGAAATAAAACTTTTTCAGAAGTTCAGTACTTTTTATATGTTACGCTGTGCAGACCAAACAATTTATCCGACAGAGTTCCATCTCTCTGTTGTTCTAGATTAGTTAATTTTACTGTCTACCCTGCTTTCAAAAGAAAAAACAGATTTAAGTTGATTTTGGAGATGTCTTGTATTTTGATCCATCATAAAACATAAAGCAAGAAGAAACCACTGAATGTTCTCAGTAGGAGAGACTGGAGCATTTATTGATTTCAGGATGAAACATTTTAATGACAAATTAGAACTAAAATGTATGAGGGAGGAAAAAAGGGAATATGTTTAAGTGTGTGCATTTACCATCAGAAAGCTCAAGTCACATAGTCAAGTAATGAGGCTAAGGATAATTTCCCTTACCTCACACACTTGCCACTGTCAATGGTCTTACCAAAATCAAGGGAAGAATGCACGGTTTAGTTTTCCATTTACTTACCTGCAAATTATCACTAAGATGTGCCAAGGCTCTATTTCACATCATGAAATTTCCAGAGAAAACAAGGGATATTTCTTGTTGTTGAAGGGTATGTATTCTAGTAGGAGGCAGACAAGTTTTCACTGGTCTGTGCTGCAGGCTTCAAGGTATTAAGGCTGGAGTGTTGAGTGATGCATAAGAGAGTCACCTGCAGGGGGCGTCTGGTGGCTCAGTTGGTTAAGTATCCGACTTCAGCTCAGGTCATGGTCTCCTGGTTTGTGGGTCCGTGCCTGGCGTCAGACTCTCTGTTGGCAGCTCCGAGCCTGGAACCTGCTTTGGATTCTGTGTCTCCCTCTCTGCCCCTTCCCTACTCATGCTGTCTCTCTCTCTCTCCCTCTGTCTCTCAAAAATAAAATAAACATTAAAAAAAAAAAGAGGTTCACCTGTGGATATAGCTCAGGAGTAGAGCATTTGCTGCCTAAGAGGCTCACCTAACCATGTTTTAGTCCTTGGAGAAGTTTTAGCCAAGGAGATGTTTAGGTTAGAAACGGAAGGTCAGAGGAAAAGGATGGAGAAGGAGAGGAGGAAAAGCATTTGGCCAGGAGGAGCAGAATGCAAAGGCCTGACTTACTTTATGAATGCTTAGTAATTCATTATGATCAGGGAGCAAGGTGGGACAGCGGGACAGGAGATGTAAGCAAGAGTCAAGCCATAAAGGTCTTTGTAAACCATATTAGGGAGTTTGAACTTTATCATGTAACTTCATTTTAACTCTCCAAAGCTAATTCTGGCTAGTATGTGGAAAATGGATTCAAATAGAATATACTGGAGGAAGGAGGTCCAGTTGTATCTGCAAGATGATGAATACATTTTATTGTAAATTATAAGAAACTGATTGGTTCTTTCCAGAAACTGATACAGACTCTAGACATAACAAGTGTTGGGTGTATATTGATACTGACTGAAAGGATGAACATCTCCTTGGCCTATTGTCATTCCATCCATGACAAGTTCAATATCACTATCTTAATACCACTTACTTATACTTCTAAATCAATATCGCCGACTTGGAGGATGTCAGAAATGGGAAAAGTCTGATTTTCATCTGAGCATATGTTTCCGTTTCACACAGGAAGCATCTATTTACTTTGTTGGATTTCTTTTACTGGTCTTCTTGCTTCAGTCTATCAACTTCCCTCCGAGAATTTATTTTGGCAATCTAGTCATTTGTTAAATGTTTATCCATAAAATGGATGAGACTACTAGAAAATTTGCCCCATTTTATGGTTCAGATTATAAAAGTAGATCTGCATATTTTAAAGGAAAACTATTGCACAGGTTGTGCACATAGCACATAAAATATTGTTTCCTTAGGCACCATATAGTCTTAGGGTCAGAGCGAAAATCCGTAGGGAAATGTCTGATTATAACGAAATATTCCCGTAGCTGTTTTTTCTTGAGTAACAAACCTCTGTCTGCTGTTTGTTAAGTAACAAGCTAGGGGGGATGGAAATTCAATTTATTTTCTTTAAGAAACGTTCAGGGAGTAATTTCAGAACTTCAGTGTCCAGGAATAAAATGTTTTTGAGCGTGGCAAAGTATTACAAGAGCAGATGGTGCCAAAGGACTTTTTTTTTAAATATGAAGGAAAATTACATCCAAACAAAAGGCAGTGGTAGGTCAAAGAAACATTTGAGTCATCCACAGCTATTCATATCTTAATTTGATCATTTGATATCTGTGGTGTTCACTTGGAACTGCTTAAATATATTTCAAGCTCGTCTTTTGAATTGCAAGTTAATTGTAATTTGTGGTAAAAAAAATAGAAAGGAAAGCAAACTTAGTAAATAGCATTCCTTCAATAATTTTTAAAGATGCAAAAAATAGTTTTCACATATAGTCATCAGAAGCACATGATATTTCCAAGACCCAGATGGCGTAAGTGAAAATATTAACATTTTCTAAGCCAAAAGTAAAAACTTAAAAGAGAGAGAATAGTTTGCATTTTATACTTAAATTCATTCAAAGATATTCCATCATTTCAATCACACAGAAATAGGTTTGAAAGAGACTTAAAACAGTCACAACACCCCCTCACCCCACTGGAAGAGTGGACGTTATTCTTCCTACTTCTGTATGGGAAAAAATGGCGATTAACGAGAGATAATACCAGGTGGATCAATGGATGCAGGTGATTCTGAGTTTCACCTGGATAAATTAACGAAGGTGAATATTATGGGGTAGTGAGAAACATCAGAAGTTAATTCTTTATGGGTGAATGGTGGGAGGGAGGTGGATGATTCAGGAAGCAGGATTGTTGAAGGAGATAACTTTGTTTTGGACATGTTGAGCTTGTTCCATGTCCATGGAAAATCGCATGGCTGATCTAGGTTGTAAATGATCAAACAGGTCAAGCGTTTGGAAAGAGGTCTGGGCTGGAAGTGGAGAGCTGCAAGAGAGTGGATGAAGTCACTCAAGGGGAATGTGTAGAGCATGAAAGTATGAGGCCAGAAAAGGAATCTGCATAAGGAAAGCTTTTAAGTGGTGGAAGGAGATGCCAGAAGCTAGAAGACTAAAAAAAAAGAAAGCAGATGATCACAGGATGAGCAGTTTCCATTACCTACTGACATTAATGGCAAATATTTGCCAAATAAACTTGGGCATGATAATCTTTACAAAAACTGTGTTCTTTTCCTCACAGCTTTACAATGAGCCCTTTGAAGTGGCAATTTTCTAGCTAATTTCATATTTAGCAGGAAACCAGGATGAATGAAAAAGAAAACAAGGTTTGTATGTGTAAAATATAGAATAAGTTTCAGTTTATAATCCAGGTAGCAGGTTTTGGGGGAAAGCCAAAGCTAATAGGGAAGCCAAATGGCGGTGCTGGAGCTCTGCCATGGAAATGACAATTCCGGTGCCAGTGGCATATAGAAAGGCTTACATGGCCCCTGACTAGCAGCTCCCACTTTACTGTGTCCAGAGTTCACATCAAAATACCTGACTATTTACAGCCCATTGAGGAGTCCTTGAGACCGGCCGAGTGACATTCCTGTAGGAAGTCAGCTGCCTGGACGTTGACACTTTGCTTGGGGCAAGAGAAGCCTTAGCTTACCATTATCCTGACGTCCAGGATCCTGTAAGTCTGCTTTAACGTACAAAAACCCCTTTGGAAACTTCCCTCAAATGTATGTATGTTGGCAATCATCCTCTAAGCATACACGGATGTCCATCTGAAGGGTCTCATGACAGAGGGTGTACTAGACAGTAATAAATGACGTTTGCTTCACGGTAACAGCTAGCCCAGTCAGGGTCCTGGAAACCTTGCTCCCAAGATTCCTTAGAGAATTACATTATCCCCAGCCTCTGCCCAACTTTAAAGTATATAAGCAGCCGCCCATCACAACCCCAGTGCGCTTTCTGCCATGGGGTCTGCCCCTGTGCTTTAATAAAACCACCTTTTTGCACCGAAGACATCTCAAGAGTTCTTTCTTGGCCGTCTGGCTCCGAAAGCCAACAGTCCTACATCACTTACTACCGAAGGCAGAAACTGGGAAATCCTCTGCACTAAGTTGGCTGTCTGGTCTGACCTGCACAGAACGAAATTTTGTATCAAAGTCTGGTTCTCAACAAGCTGCCTCAGAACATGGCCTTGTCGTCATTGCTCCAGATACCAGCCCTCGTGGCTGTAATCTTTTTTTTTTATAATTTTTTTAATGTTTTTTATTTATTTTTGAGAGACAGCGTGAGCAGGGACGGTCAGAGAGAGAGGGAGATACAGAATCTGAAGCAGGCTCCAGGCTCTAAGCTGTCAGCACAGAGCCCAATGCAGGGCTCGAACCCACGAACCCATGAGATCATTACCTGAGCCAAAGCCGGATGCTTAACCAACTGAGCCACCCAGGCGCCCCACGTGGCTCTAATCTTAAAGGAGAAGCTAAAGCTGGGACTTTGGCAGCAGCACAGGGTTTTATGTTCACATCACTGACGATCCTTGGGAGATTACCTACAGAATGTATTCTTAGGTAACCGAGGAGCCACCCAACTCACAATGCCAATTTTCCAGTGGGCCCGCAAAGGATGTGTATTTTTGGCCACTCTATGGGAGGCCATGAAGCTCTCTGATCTGTGCTTTGAAGAATCCCGGAAAGTACAAATCTGTGTCAGCATTTGCTTCAATTTGCAACCCAGTGTTCTGTCTTTGGGACACACACACAAAAAAAGCCTTTAGTAGATATTTGGGAAGAGATCAAAGTAAGTGGAAGGCTTCTGGTGTGTCTCATCTTGTGAAGTCCTATCCAGGTTCTCAGCTAGACGTGCTAATTGACCAGGGAAAAGATGACCAGTTCTTTCAGATGGACAGTTATTACCAGATAACTTTGTGGCTGTTTGTACAAAGTCCCTGTTGTTTTTAGATTACAAGAGGGTTATTATTACAGCTACTACTTCCTTGCAGCCATTATTACTGATCATATCAGACATCATCCAAAATGCATGGAAAACTTCAGGTAAGAGAGTTTCTTCAGGACTATAGAATTGTAATGAACAGAATTACTGGGGAAAAGGATTTCAAAATTCTGGATTTCATAGTGCTAAAAATGCATCATTCCATAGTTGAATCACTTTGAGAATAAATATTTTAAAAACCTGAAAAGAAAAGTACTTTTGGTTTTCTTATTCTATGACATAAAACATTTTTTTTTGTAATTTTCCAAAGATCATGACATTTTTCTAATGTATCCATGTAATAATATTGAAATTACGGTTGAAATCTTCGAAAGGGTGCTTTGGTAATAAATTTTTTTTCTCTTTCACAAAATCATATGTATTTAGTGAATTCCCTATTCTAATAGTTAACTTCCCACACTCTATAATCTTTTGCTGTATAAAGTATGGGTCACAGATTAGCAGCGTTAGTATCTCCTGAGAGGTTACTTGATGTGCAGTGCGGAATCCCTACTCAGAATGATTCGCACCAGAAGGTGATTCATATGCACAGGAAGGCGCTCTGAAGCAGCAAGATCTCGGAGCGGCTGCTTCACCTGGGGATTTGTCAGAAATGGAAGTTCTCAGGCCCCATCGAAACTGAGCAGAAACGCTAGCAATCTGTGTCTTATCAAACCGGTGATTCTGATCATGATACATTTGCCGCCCATGATAAAGTCATTCTGTTGCACAAGAGAGTCACCTGGGCAACTTTAAAAAAAAAAATCTTGTTGTCTAGGTTGTAACTCATGCAAGTTGAATCAGAGTCTTTGTGCCTTGGAATCAGGTGTTAGTGGTTTTTTTTAACCTTTTTTTTTTTATTTATTTTTGAGAGACAGAGAGAGACAGCTCAAGTAGGGGAGGGTCAGAGAGAGAGGGAGATACAGAATGAGAAGCAGGCTCCAGGCTCTGAGCTGTCAGCACAGAGCCCAATACGGGGCTTGAACCCACAAACCGTGAGATCATGACCTGAGCTGAAGGCAGACGCTTAACCGACCGAGCCACCCAGGCGCCCCCAGGTATTTGTGTTCTTAAGAATCCCTCAGGCATTCAAATTTGAAAATCCACGTTCTAAAAGGGGAAAAATAATACTGTTTTTTTTTTTTATTAATCAAACTAGCTGTAGTTCTCAGAATAAATATGACTTATTTGATGAAATTGTGTTCTAGCAGAAAATAATTGACTGGCCTTTTGATTTTTCTGTTGCAGGAGAGTTTTAAACAAAAAAATTCTTTCTATTCACCTTGCACTCTGTGTTTTTCTTCACTTAATCTGTTATAAATCCTCTGGTGACATTCATGCCACAAATGTGGAAAACAAGTGAAACCCAAGCCCTAAATTTTATACTCATAGGGCTTTAGAAAGGGATTCAAGAGAACAAAAGAGGGAAATACCTCTTTAAAGAAGGGTTAGAGGAGCCCCGGGGTGGCTGAGTCGGTTGAGCGCCTGACTTCAGCTTAGGTCATGATCTCATGGTTTGTGAGTTCGAGCCCCACACTGGGCTCACTGCTGTCAGCCTGCCAGTGAAGAGCCTGCTTCAGATCCTCTCTACCCCTCTCCCTGCCCCTCCCCCACAAAGAATTTTTTTTTTAAATTAAGAAAAACAGAAAGGGTAAAGCCTAAAGAGGTTATTATGTGTAACAGGGATAGTAGGCAGTGTCTGCTTGCTGTTGAAAGACAAAGAGGAGAGCAGAAGTTGTGTTTTCTTAAAGAAGCACATGCCACACATTGTTATTTAAAAAGGGGTGGGGAGGCAAGGGCTTAGCTCCTAGAGGTATTGGTGCTGGCATTCAGGTATTTCTGCAAAGTTGGGGATCACTTCAATGAGAAACTGGTCATCAGCATGTAACTAGGAGGAGAAGTCCAGTTTGGGAGACGCCGTAAAGACCGTATCCTTCTGGTCTTAAATCATGGGAGGAAACTGGATGAGAGTCAGAATCCCAAAGAGTGTGGGAGAGGAATGAGGCCCAGTTCTCGTGGTTTAAAGACATTCATATTAAATAAGGGGGAGGCTCTTGGGAAGTTCAAACATTATAATTTTTTGGCTTCACTACTGAATCTATTACAAAGTCCATTGCTCCTGTGTTCTCGCAAAACATTGCCAGGAATGTGCCTCGTCATATCCGTCAAGGCGGTGGCAAATGCTGCCTGTGAATATATACGTGGCCAGTATTGGTATTAGATTGGAGATAACACTCCAAAATTATAAGAAACTGATAAAAGCTACTTAAATCATTTTTCAGACAGAGACAAAAACTATGCTTTTGGTATATGTATTTTCCATCTTATTATAAACTCATCCAAACTAATTGGAAAGCTGACTAGAGAGGAGGGGCCCTCGAAGTTAATCCATAAACCAGAATCTGTAGACATAAGTTGTGTAAAACACATCGAGTTCTTCCTTAAATTAGAAGGAAGAGCTATAGCAGATGTCATTTTAGTATCCTAATCTTACCACAGTTATTTGAACGAAGAACTTAGTTCCTCCGGAGGACTCTGTGGGTCCTTTGAAGCAGGACATAAAGCTCATGAGACAAGTCACATGCTACTGAAGACTGGTTGATTTGGGGAGTGGTGTGGCTAGATGAAGAAAGGCCCTTGACTGAGGGCTTGGCCATGGACAGAGTAGCAGGCAAGTGCTTTGAAACTCTGAATGTACACTAATACCAAGTGTACATGTTGGTGCTGAGGAAGTTTTGGCAGCAGGTAATAGGGGGAGAGGGGAGGGACTGTTAGAAAGAGAAACTAATCAGACACTCTTCAAAAATTCCCCTGTAGAAGCCTAGGCTCGTCCAAGGTTCTAAAGATTCTATCAATTCTTCTCTCAATAAAAATAGTCTGGGGAGGGTGAAGGCTTGAAATTAGAAGTTTGTAAGGGGTAGACGGGAGAATCAGTGGCCAAAATTTGGGACTAAACTTTGATGGTAGCTGGAGGGTGAAATTGGGAAATCATCCTGAGGCTGGAGAAACAGCACCTGGGAGCAGGCAATTGTCCTGAATAAAGCCTGGGGAGCTTTTGTTGAGATAAACACCTTCTAGTCACCAAGAATTTGGTTTGGGGTGACTTCTGGTAGTTTATAGTTTTCAAGAAATTGGTCCATCTCATCTAAGTTGTTAAATTTTTGTGCATAGAGTTTTTTGTAGTTTTCTCTTATTGTCCGTATACTATCTGTGGGATCTGTAGTGTTACTCCCTACACTATTCAGTGCTCCCCTTGCAGACCTGATTATGGTAATTTGCATACTTTTTCTTCCATGTTTCCTCTGACTAGAGTTTTATTAAAGAACTACTCTTTGGTTGGATTGATTGTCTCTGCTATTTTCTGTTTACCACTCCATTTATATCTGTTCATATATTTGGAGAATATACTTCCATAATAATTTGTATGTACATTGTTCCCTTTCTTCTGCTTATTTTGGGTTTAACTTGTTCTTCATCAGTAGTTTCTTAATGTGAGGTTAGATAATCAACTTGAAATTTTCCTTTTATTAAAAATATAAGTATTTAATTTTACACATCCCATAAATTATGATATGTTGCATTTTCATTTTATTTCAGGTAAAAATATTTTCTAATTTCCCTTGAGATTTTTTTTTTTTTGCCCCAGGGCTTAATTTCTAAATGTTTTGGGATTTTCCTGTTGTCTTTCTGTTATTTATTTCTAGTTTAATTCCATTTATAAGGAGTCATACTATGTGTATGATTTCAACACTTGTAAATTGATTAAGACTTGTTTTATGACCTAGAATATGATCTATCTTGGTGACTGTTCTGTGAATGTTTGTGAGGAATGCACATTTTGCTATGTTGGATGGAATGTTCTCTACCTGGAAATTAGTGTTAAATCTTCTATATCCTTGCTGATTTTCCATCTAATACTATTTGTAGTATTTTCCATCCGATACTATTTCCAATACTATTGATTACTAACTGTAGGTACTGTGACTTTGTTCTTTTTTTCCTAATCTTTAAAAAAATTTTTTAAATGTTTGTTTATTTGAGAGAGCAAGAGAGTGAGCATGCGTGGGGGATGGGCAGAGAGAGGGAGAGAAAGGACCCCAAGTAGGTTCCATGTCACTTAAACCTATGAATTATGAGATCATGACCTCAGCTGAAATCAAGAATCAGACACTTAACCAACTGAACCACCCGAGTGTCCCACCTTTTATGTTTTGAGATGGGGGAGGGGCAGAGAGAGAGGGAGACAGAGGATCTGAAGAGGACTCTGCACTGACAGCAGAGAGCCCAATATGGGGCTTGAACTCACGAACCAGGATATCATAAGATCATGACCTGAGACAAAGTCAGATGCTTAACCGACTAAGCCACCCAGGCACCCGTTTTCTAATCTTTTTTTGATTGCCCTTCAGATTCGGTCATTTTTGTTTATCCATTTCCAAGTTCACTAAATAGTCCCTCTATCATCCCCTTCCTCCATCCAGTAATTTTTTAAAATTTCAGATATTGTATTTTTTAGTTTCTAAATTTCTATCTGGCTCATTTGACAGTTTTTTATCTCAAAAATTCTACTTTTCTGTGTATTTTAAGAATGTCCACTTTTCTGTGGAAGAAATGCCTCTATGTAGGCGAGATGTTATCTCTGCATGCAACAGTAAAAGTTAAGGAAAAAAAAGAAAGGGGAAAAAACCAGTTTGAACACAAAGGCTCTATGGAAGAAATGCCTCTATGTAGGCATGTCTCTATGCCTCTATGTAGGTGAAGTGTTATCTCTGCGTGCAACAGTAGAAGTTAAGGGAAAAAAAAGAAAGGAAAGAAAAACAGAAAGAAAATTCACCTTTGCCTTAGGGAGCATGGACATACCATCTTCATCTGATAACAAATAGCGTGATCTTAGGGTTTGCATTTGTTGCCTGTCTTGTCCTTTGAAAAGTGGTCAGAATTTCCTTGGTCTGTGAAATAATTTGGGGTTATATCCTGGATATTTTGGATATTACATTGTGACATCCTGGGTCCTCTTAAAGTCCTCTGGAGACGTCAGTTATTTTTATTTTGCTTTGTTTTGTTTTGGCAGGCAATCAATCCAGTTAAGTTTCGGCCACGGCCACAAGTTGTTGCTTTCTGTGGGGGTTGGGGGATGACTCCAATGTAAGTTTCGTTTTCAAAGACTTTTTTGTGTTGCTTTGATCTGCTGCATGCATGCACCGCAGAAGGTTGTTAGGGCTATGGGTGGTGGTTTAAATTGTCATTCCGTTCTCAATGCCCTGCTTCTTTGTGTCTGTTCTGCTCGCCTGCAGCTCATGAATGAGAACCTGTATCAGTTCATACACAGAGTCAGGGGATCTCTTCCTCCAGCTGTCTACTTCCTGGGCTCTCCCCTACACTGTCTGCCCCTGGCGGTGCCTTTTCCAGGTCCTTTGACTAGAAAGCCAGAGTTTCTTTCAGAGTTGTATCCCCCCACTCTGTGTGCAGACTCTGCTACTGGGACTGCCCTCAGGACGAAGAAGCAAGAGAAAAGAGAAAAAAATAATCACGCCGACTCCCTCTCTACTCTTTGGACCACAGGGACCCTTTTCTTTGTTCTTGTAGTCAAAGACATGAGCTTTCTTATGGATCCTAGTACCCAAGTTGCTGCTGCCATGGCAAATTGCCCTAAAATGTAGGGCTTTACACAAGAAACATTTCGTATCTGACATTTTCTGTAGTTTAGGACTTTAAGTGTTGCCAAGCCGGGTTTTCTGGCACAGAGCATCTCACAAGGTTGCAGTCATGTGGCTGCCTAGGGCTGTAGTCATCTCCAGGCTTGGTGGCGGGAGGGTCTGCTTCAGAACATACAGCTGCTGACGGGCTTCAGAAGTTCCACTCGGAAACCCTCTGCATGGCTATTGACAGGCTGTGGTCCTTGCTGGCTGTTGGCCAGAGACATGAGTTCCTTGCCAGGTGGACCTCTCCATAGGGCATCTCGCGACGTGGCACCTGGCTCTCCTCAGCACAAGAGAGGGGAGAGGGTGAGAAAGACTGGACAAAAGGGAAAGCAGAGTCCTTTGTAACCTAATCTTGAAAGTGACATCCCAACACGTTTGCCATATGTTATTTGCTGGAAGTAAATCATGAAGTCCAACCCTCATTCAAGGAGAAAGAATGACAAAGGGCATGAGTATCAGGAGGGAGGGGTCTTTAGGAGACACTTCAGAAGTTGCCTACCACACTTTCTTCAACTAAATGCCTGGTGTGCATGATTATAACAACCATATAATATCCTCAGACCTTATCCATGTAGCAGGAAAGAATATAAAATACTGTCTCATGTTGGGTTTTCTTTCTTTCCTAGCAAACATAGATTCCATCTGGGTTCAATAGAAATTAAGGTTGTTGAAAAATGCAAGACAGATCTAGAAAGAGCCAAGGATATGGAAAATAAATGTGGGTATGTTTGGTGCATCATTTTAATGCTAGAATCATTTCCTAGTCTGAATATTGTTAGGCGAATTAAGTATAAGAAACATCTGGCTAGAGGAAAACAAGGCACAGATTAACAGGATGAACAGAACTTAGTGGAGTATGTTATTTCATTTTAAACTGTTCAAGTTTGCAAACATTGTAAGTCTGAGATCAAATCATATTCCATAAGGGATAAATTAAGCTACTGCAAATTGGTCCTTTATCAAGTACTGAAATAAGAGAGAAGTTCTTACTTTTTTAGACTTTACATCAGCTTAAGACACATTGAGTACATTAAAGCTCTTTGAAAGATTAGAATCCTTAGGTATGAGGCTGGCAAGATGAAGAATAGGTAAGAGATCTTTAAAGGTGACAGACTCACTGGGTGCCTAGGTGGCTCGGTAGGTTAAGCGTCCAACTTCAGCTCAGGTCATGGTCTCATGGTTTGTGAGTTTGAGCCCCGTGTCAGGCCCTGTGCTGACAGCTCAAAGCCTGGAGTCTGCTTTGGATTCCATGTCACCCTCTGTCTCTACCATCACCCACCCCCCCTTGCAAAAATAAATATTAATTTTTTTTAAAGCAACAGATTTGGAGGACACCTGGGTGGTTGAGTCCATTAAGCATCCAACTCTTGATTTTGGCTCAGGTCATGATCTCACAGTTTGTGAGTTCCAGCCCCACATCGGGCTCTGTGCTGACAGTGTGGAACCTGCTTGGGATTCTCTCTCTCCCTTTCTCTCTCTGCTCCTCCCCTGCTTGCTCCCACTCTCTCTTTCTCTCTTTCTCAAAAATAAATAAACTAAAAAAATAAGTGACAGATTTGCTTCTAATACTGAGGGACATAGTATAATTTCCAAAGAGGTCCACAATAATAATTTTTATTCCCCATGGTCTTCTGCAGTATGATCTGACTACTTCCCAATCAAGAGGTAGAGTCTATTTCTCCACCCCCTTCAATCTAGATAAGCCTTCTATCAGTTTGACCATTAGAATATGGCAGAAGTAATGCCAGGCCTTCTCCAGTCATCACTTTTAACAGATCCAGCAGCTCTGCTTCCTGCCTGCTGAAGCTGTAGGCCACCATGTACAAAGTCTGGGCTATTCTTTTGGAGAGAGAACTACAGAGAGATGCGCCGAGTTTCACACATGTGAGTGAAGAAGCCATTTTAGAACGTCATGCTGAGCCTCTAGGTAACTCCAGCCACAGCCTCTGTCTAGCTGGAATCACATGAGAACCAAGTGAGACCCAGTCAACTGATCCCAATTAACCAACACAATCCTAAAAGATAAGAATGGTAATAATTTTAAGTCATTTAGTTTTAGAGTGGTTTATACACAATAGATCATTGGAAACCATTATGTACATAAAAGCCAGAATTTGGAAAACTGTTTTGTATTAGACTAGACATTTTGAGGGGTGCCTGGGTAACTAAGCATCCAACTCTTGGTCTTGGCTCAGGTCATGATCTCGTGGTTTGTGGGATCAAGCCCCGTGTCAGGCTCTGCACTGGTAGCACAGAGCCTGTTTGGGATTCTCACCCTCTCTCTCTGTGCCCCTTCCTACTTACACACATTCATTCATTCATTTTCTCTCTCTCTCTCTCAAAATAAACAAATGAACATTAAAAAAAGACATATACATTTTAGGAGATTTACAATATTAAATTACTTAACCATAGTATACCACTGATAGATATTTCATACTATCTGTATTGTTAGTTCTCACACTTGAAAGTTTCCTAGGAGTAATCTGAAACTTGCCCCTGGGTGTGGAGGGCACCAAGAGATCTAAGGAAGAGGCAGACCATTCCAGATTGATAGATGGCAGGTTTAATAAGCGAGCAAACTTAGGTGTGAGACTTGCCGGCTGAAAGATCAGTAGACCTGTCTGCACCCACCTGCCAGAATCTTAAAAGTTTATACAGAGGCCTTACCTGGGTTTAGTCGCATATGCCATGCAGAGGGTCTACGCATTACTCTCTCGAGGCTACTTCCTCAAAAATGCTTCCCTCTGGGGGCATAGTAGGCAGGAGGGGAGGCGGTGGGGAACCTCCAATTGCCTGGATCCAGCTCAAGAGTCAACTGGAATCACATCCTGTGTAGGACTTCCTCAACCCTCTCTGGACATGGACACAAAGGTATAGTCTATGGCTTCCAATACAATGAATAAAATAACCATCCATAGCAATTGCTCTATCCTAAGAAGAACATTATTATCTATTTGTGTTTCCTTACATTATTTTTTGTGTGTATTTTTTTTTAGATTCGCATTACGCAGGTGTGTGTCTTGCCTCCCCCCCCAATTTTGTGGGATGTATTGAGCATTTTTATAGCATTAAACTTTTTTTGAAAACATAAGCATAACAATTGTAAATGTTCTTTGTATGCATTGAATGTGCCTTAAGTAACCATTCTCTTATTATTATTTTATGTTAAGATTCTTGCCAGTATTCCCTACATTTTACTTTTGTAATTAGTACTCTAAACTTCAGCCCTGTACATAAATGTGTGTTCATCTCTACGTTTACCACTGATTATTCACTTAGAGTGGATGATGTCTTGTTGAAAGATATGATAAAAAAAAAAACATTAAAAAAATTAGTGTATAAAAAAAAAGTTCAACTTTAAAAAAGGGGTGCCTGGATGGCTCAGTCAGTTGAGCCTCCAACTTTGGCCCGGGTCATGATCTCACGTTAGTGAGTTTGAGCCCCGCGTCAGGCTCTGTGCTGACAGCTCAGAGCCTGGAGCCTGTTTCTGATTCTGTCTCCCTCTCTCTCTGCCCCTGCCCACTCATGCTCTGTCTCTCTCTATCTCAAAAATAAATTTAAAAAAAACATTAAAAAATTAGTATAAAAAGAAAGATATGATCATTATAACTTTTTTAAAAAACCGTACTATTGAATCAGGCTGCCAAGGCTAACCAAGTAGAACAGATCCACTTCCGTCAGACTTTGGGGATGGCGGATAGATCCCATCTGGAGTACCAGCATCAGTGAATTCGTAGCAGTGACCTGGTCCTTCTTTATGAGAAGGACTGTAGGACCACATGTGGTTTATCTTTAGCAGTAAAGAATGTTAAGATACATTAGTGATGTTTCACTTCAGTGAAGGATGGAAGAATAGCAAGCACATGTGATTTGTGTTTGCTACTCAGCCTTAGCCAGTCTGGGGCTGAATATATATTTGGTAATTTTTGCCAACATGAAATGCAAAAAAAAAAAAAGGTTTTTTTTGTTTTTATTATAATGCATATTTCCACAATAATAAATGTGGTTGAATGGTTTTTCATATGCTTGGTGACCATCTGAATTTATTCTTTTAAGAATTGCTTTTCCATTCTCCTTTATCCATGTTTTCGATTGTCTTGCTAATGTGGACTTACAAGAGTGCTTTATATGGAAGGATAACAAGACTTTTTTCTGCCACTTTCCAATCTTTATCCATCTCATTTTTTTGTGATATTTTATGATGAGTAAAGGTGTTACTTGCTATGTGACCAAAAAACTTAATGTTTCTCTTCCTGGTTTTGTCTTTTGTTTGCATGTTTAAAACAGTCTTTCCTACCCTAAAATCTTATAAATGTTCATATGCATATTCTTTGGTTTTATTTATGATTTAATTAATATTTATCTCTTTAAATCTATCAGAAACCAAATATCCTCCTAAGGCATATCAAAGAGAGACTGATGAAAAGAGGAGGAAAAAAGATGGAATATGAAAATATCAAGAAAATGTGGGGCATCTGGGTGGCTCAGTCAGTTGAACATCTGACTTCGGCTCAGGTCATAATCTCACGGTTAGTGAGTTCGAGCCCCACATCAGGCTCACTGCTATCAGCCTGTCAGTGCAGAGCCTGCTTCAGATCCTCTGTCTCCCTCTCTCTGCCCCTCCCCCACTTGCGCTTTACCAAAAAATAAATAAATATTAAAAAAAGAAAATATCAAGTATATTGAAAATTGTGATATTGGTAATAATAATAACAGGACAATTATAATAAAGCTGAGGTGCCATCCGGACATAGTAAACTTCAAAGTAAATATGGTAAATGAATGAAGGCTACTTTTATGTTGTTAAAGTTTTGAGATTACCTTGGTAATGAGCGTATCTTTATTTGCGGAGAACATATAACCATAATGAACATTCATGTATAAGTGCTGATATATCATGAAAATATAAGGCAGACCCTAAAATGCAAGTATAAATTGTCAAAAAATTACAGTACCAGAATTTAACACATTTTCAGGCTTGAAAAGATGGGCTTGATTAAAGTGAATAAGAACATGAAGCATTTAGATAATGTATAAGATAAAATTGATTTATTAGAGAAGAATTTATATCTTACAACTAAAAATGCTCATTTTCCTCAAAACCTAATGGTATGTGTTACTGTATGACATATATTAGGTCATAGAAATATTCAGTTAAGGACAGTCCTGTTCTCTGGCCTCAATGAAATAAACTTGAGAATTCATTTTAAAATAGTTTAACAAAATGTACAAACACTTGGAGTTAAAATGATCACCTAAAAATAAAATAAAATATGCGGTGCTTGGGTGGCCCAGTCGATTAAGCATCTGACTCTTGATTTCAGCTCAGGTTGTGATCTCACGGTTCAGGAGTTTGAGCCCCACAACGGGCTCTGTGCTGGCAGCGTAGAGCTTGCTTGTGATTCTCTCTTTCCCTTTCTCCTTGCTCCTCCCCTGCCTTCACTATCTCTCTTTCTCTCTCTCTCTCAGAATAAATAAATAAACTTAAAAAAATAAAATCACCCATTTCAATAATTTCTTGGCCAAAAAGGAAATAAAAGTCCAATTTTGGGGTTTTTAGAAAATAATCATGCACTATATTTGAGACTGAGTGGAAAATGACATCTCTAATGACCGCTCTACTTAAAAAGTCGAATAAATAAAAATAAATGAACAAAGGATTCAAGTCGAAGAATGACAAAATAAATTGTTTGGGATAAAAGCATAAATTAATATATCAGAAAACAAAAGGCTCAAGTTTTGGTTTTCTATAAAGCACAACAAAACAGATTAAATGTTCACTCACGTAATCAAAGGAAAAAATGTAAAATAACCCAGATATAATATTGGAAAGAAACTACATGACACCATCCATACAGAAGAGAATACAATAATTGGAAATATATGCTACTTACATCTGTTAATAAATTTTTAAATTTGCATTTAAATTAGGACAATTTCCTGAGAAAATGTTAATTACTATAACTTTCTTAAGAAAAACTCTAAAACGTTAAATGAACAAATAACCTTGGAAGAGTAATGAAGGAAAATTAAGTTGTTATTCAAAATATAAAGTAATGGTTCTAATTCTGCGTAAGACGGAAGAAGTTTACTCCACCCTGTCTCTCCCACTGAAGACAACTATAAAGTCTGTACCGGAGGCAGGGAGCCACTATTTGAGAACTCAGAAGACTTAATGGTAGCAGGAGACTTGGGAAAGAGGACCAGAATTCAAAATACCACTGAATCAGCAATGAGTTGATTCTTTTCTTCCCCTCCAGGATTCCCCAGGGTTGAATGCAACAGTCTGAAACCCAAAAGGAGGCACTGATACAGAGTGAGCTCCAGAAAAGGCACTCTGGTTCAGACTTAGAGAGTGAGACAGAGGGGTGTTTGTTTTTCCCCTCTCTGTCTTCATACTTCCCAAGCCTCCGGCAATCTCTTGGCTGCCGAGGTGATGGCACAGAGTGTAATGCAACAGGAATCTGCAGAAGCCAGATGGCGGAGGAAGAACCTTACTCTCTTATCAGCAGAGCTGGAAATCCGGGAGGATGGGCGAACCCTTTCCATCGTCCTGCTATTTGTCCCACATGCGAACAGTCACAAAAGTATGTGGGTGGGGGGAGGCGGGGTAACTAAATGATCAGCTTTTGGGGTAGAGGACCGAAAAGAAGAGCCCTACAAAATAGGAATGTAATGGGGAGGTGATGGGAAACAAAGGGCTTGGGATCTTGGCTGCTCATGCATGGATTTGATCTTGATTTGTAACTGAACGCTACCCAGGTTCCAGACTGACCACTTTGCACCCATAGGAAAAGTCCAAATAACATTGCAAAAACTTTGGAACCTGAACTAACATTGGAACTAACACTCACAAAAGGCCGGTTGGATTTTGTGACCTGAATCTTCTCAGGTTAACTGCCAACTAAGACAAAAATATCAACACTTTCTATGGGATTTAAACAAAATCCAGAGTCTTATAACATATTTAGAATGTTCAGGATACAATTAAAAATTGCTTACCGTATAAACAAAGAAAATCACAGTTTGCATGGGAAAAGATGACAGATATTCAAGTTATAGAATTCCAATTCACAAAGACTTTAAAGAAGGTATCATATAAAGGCCTCAACAATCATAAACAATCTTGGAATAAGTACTCTTGAAACAAATGGAAAAATAGATTAATCCAGCAAATAGAAGATATGAAGAAGAATCAAAGGAAAATTTGAGAATTGAAATATACAGTAACTGAAATTCAAAATTTACTGAATGGGCCCCAACAGTAGTCTCAAGATAGCAGAGAAATGGGGAGTACTATCAATCTAGAATCATACATAATTATATAATTATATATGTAAGTATATCTGTATCTCTTAATCTATATATAGGTATAGATTTTTATATAATCTGTAAACTTTTACATATGTATCATATACATATCCAGCAAAATGTCCTACAGGAATTAGGGTGAAATAAACACATTTTAAATGAAAGATAACTAGGAGGATCCATGCCAGCAGATCTGCTCTACAAAAATGTATAAAGGAAGTTCTTCAGACAGGAGGAAATTTGAAATGTCAGGAATGAAAAAAGAGTAAGATGTTCACTATCACTGACCGTTTGGAAATGCAAATTAAAACCATGATGAGATACCACTACATCCTTATTTAAATCATGGTATCACTCACACACACACACACACACACACACACACATACAATCAAGTGTTGGGTAGGACCCACAGCCACTAGAACTCTCACACATTCCTGTTTCTCTCATGAGTGAGAAACCTGCACCATGCTGAATGCCTTTGGGCAGTTTCTTATAAGATTAAATACGCTTTTCCCATATGATCCAGTAATCCCATTCTTGGGCATTTGTCCTAAATAAATGAAACCTTAAGTTTACACAAAAACCTATACACAAACTCAGAAGAATCTCAAAGTTATTATGCTAAGTGAAAAAAAAAACCCAGTCTCCAAAAAAATAATACATATTGTATGATTCACTTATATGATTCTGAAAAAAACAAAACTTAGGGATGCAGAACAGATCAGTGGGTTGCCTGGGGATTAGGGGTGAGGAGAGGGTGTAACTACAGAGGAGTTTTTGGAAGTGAATGGACCTGGTCTGTATACTGATTGTGGTTGTAGATGAATCCTTATAGAGGTCTGAATTCGTGGGACTGTATACACATAAAGTCAATTTTACTGTATGATAATCTTTAAAAAAATTTTTTTAACATTGATTTATTTTGGGGGCACCTGAGTGGCTCAGTTGGTTAAGCGACCAGCTTCGGCTCAGGTCATGATCTCACTGTTCATGGGTTCGAGCCCCGCGTTGGGCTCTGTGCTGACAGCTAGCTCAGAGCCTGGAGTCTGCTTCAGATTCTATGTCTCCCTCTCTCTCTGACCCTCCCCTGCTCACGCTGTCTCTCTCTGTCTCTCAAAAATAAATAAAGAAACATTAATTAAAAAACATTGATTTGTTTTTGAGAGACAGAGAGAGACAGATTATGAGCAGGGAAGAAGCAGAGAGAGAGACACACACAGAATGGAAAGCAGGTTCCAGGCTCTGAGCTAGCTGTCAGCACAGAGCCTGATACGAGGCTCAAACCCACAAACTGTGAGATCATGACGTGGGCCGAAGTCGAATGCTCCACCTACTGAGCCACCCAGGTGCCCCAATAATCTTAAAGTTTATATAGTAACCATTTTATAGGTGCCTCTAAACAAGAGTGATGGTGGTATGCTTTGTCAATAGGAAATTAGTTCTCTTTACTGATAGTTTTGTATTTCACACACTGGTCAGAGAAGGAAAAGAGATAAAAAGAGTATGTCTTTTTAAAACTTTTACCATCATAATTATGTGTCATTCAGAGCAACCTCTAGGATTATGGTGAGAATCACCAACAGAGTTGGGTTCAAGCCTGTAATATCCTGAAATGTAGATGATACTATTTTATTTTTTGCAGGTTGAAGATGCTGGGAGAGGAACACATCGAGCTGCTACTTCTAAGTGGACACAGGGCTGGTCCTGTCACTGAATCTAAAGAGTCCTTCAGTGCATGTCTTTCTGGAAGAAATACCATTTCCCATGCACCTTTGGAAGCCTGGTTCACAACTTCAAGGATACAGGCAGTGTTCGGGGTATACTCCTTTATGGATGACTCTTTCTGAAAAGGTAAAGGAAATGGTTACTGTGAACGTAACGGCCAGGCTGAAGAAAGTCAGCCTATGGTGTGTTCTAGAAACCTGGGGGGTCTGGCAGTACCACATGTAGCCCTTTGCCAGTTCAAGACGCAAGTCCTACAAAGTTTAGCCAATGATAACTCCAATTACTGTTTGGAAACGTGCTTATTGAACTCAGGTCTCCTGGGTAAGAACACCTGCTTTTCCAAAGACTGTTTGGAGACCAAGCTACTTTTCATTTGAAAAGGGGGGCACACAAATAGGAGATGGGCCCCAGGAGACAGTCAAGACAACTTCCACTGGATTTCAGCCACCCAAACACAAGGCGGAGGTGATGGTGTGACATGACCCGTGTCTTGGGACCATTTTCTTTGAGGCAGCATGTCTAAAGAGATGAATGTCATCATGTAAAATGACCAATTAGCGCCTGCATATGACAGGCTTGGGTCTGGGTTCCAACGGGCTGGCACACCACCACAGTAAGGCAGAAGGGGAAGGGACTCATGGGATAATTTCCAAAACTGGATTGGCTCATGTGGTTGTAGACGGCCGGATCAGAACTTCTTTGATTCCTTCTTCTGAGGTTTGTTAAAGGCCTGCGGAAATCAGAGACCAAATTATGCAAGATATAAATCCAAGATAGATACAAATGTAGAGATTGACACAAATGATATATGAACGCACCACCTTCACTGCAAGCTTGCACTGATAATGAAGCACAACACGTTGAGCGTGCCGTGCATTGGAAGGTGATAGCAACAAGCCACTTCTGTCTTCAGACTTTATGGGCACCTTTATAGTTACTTCACCTATAAAAATGGAGTAACCATGGTATTTATTTCAGGATTTATGGCAGGATGAAATGAGATAAAACACAAAAAACAATGTGTGCCTAAAAATTTTTTTAATCTTCATCTAGTGTTATAACCAGATTTACTATATTTATTTTCACTTAATGCTTTTTAATTGTTTGCTGTGTCCACCACTAGGGCTTTTCTATCCTGAACTCCGTCTTCAGATCATTCTACTTAAAGAAACACACAGGGTGGTATATGTTTCCAACCTCTGTTTGTGGGAGGCTATCTTCGTCAAACTTGCAACAAAAAGATATTCTTAGAGAGAAGAGTCACAAGGGGGCATCTTCCTCCTGTCCTTACGGACTGTCGCTGTGGTTAGCTAACGTTGTGTTACAGATTTTAAAACAAAGCCATACACACGTGGAATCTGAACATTTGCCTGCTCTCCTTCCTTTTACTGGACTTGATTCTTGATGTCTCAGAGGGAATCGATGCCAGCATGACTCTGCTCTCTTTCTTAGCCCTCTGGCACGTTCTCCCAAACACACGAGTGTCCTGTCTTTCTCCGCACCTGCTTTAATGCAGAAAGGTGGTTGCACCGAAGGATGGGGTGGGGGTGGGTGGCCTCCGTCACAGGTCTCAGTGGATAGACAGGGATGGAAGTTCACTCTTGGTGGATCAAACCATGGGGCTCTGAGTCAGGGGGAGAAGAATATAATGCGTCTCTCATTCCTGACTGCACCAGTACACTTACTGTCACAGAAGTCCTTATTTCATGAGATGAAGCCAGGGTAGATTTTTTTCTCAGCTTACCTGAGTCATCTCAGTCCCTTTTGGTTGCTTCTCAATCTTAGTTTTTGGGCACAGTGAAAGTTTATCATTTCCTGCTTCTGTTACTTATTGTTTAAATCCTGCTTAAGCCAGGATTTCTGAACCTTGATGTTATGGACATGTTGGTGTGGGTGATTCTTTGTTGTGGGGACTGTCTAGTGGATTATAGGATGTTTGGTTGCATTTCTGGCCTATATGCTAGATACTAGTAACACTGCTCTCGCCCCAAATATTTCCAGATTTTGTCCAATGCTCCCTGCAAAGCCAACCCCATTGAGAACCACTGCTGTAGACTGGAGAGTCCAGTACGTAGAGAGCTCTGGGTAGTGGTGCCCAGATTGGAGCTGCAGTCTTAATAATGTTCCCTCTGTCCCCACTCTTACCATGAGGACGATGAACATAGTCCTGACTGTTCAGCCCGTCGTAAGAACACGGTCTTTGTGCTCACCCCTAGGGCATGTATCAGGACCATCCAGGGGGTTTTAAATGTGCCTAGGCCCGTGCCAAATACCTCAACATATTGTTACCTTCATCACTGTTTAGAAAATAAGGCATTTACAGGGCCTCCAGGGTGGCTCAGTGGGTTAGGCCCCTGACTCTTGATCTCAGCTCAGGCCATGATCTCCTGGTTTGTGAGTTTGAGCCCCGTGTTGGGCTCTGCGCTGACAATGAGGAGCCTGCTTGGGATTCTGTCTCCCTTCTCTGTGCTCTTCCCTGCCCCCCCCCTCCACAAACTCTGCTCTCTCTCTCTCTCTCTCTCTCTCTCAAAATAAAAATATAAACTTAAAAAAAGGAAAGAAAATAAAGTGTTTACAGAATATTTGATACATTATTTAATATGATCATGAAGAAGTACATGTATTACTACATGACACAGTTTTAAAAAGTATTTTAACTAACTGGAATCTTTAAAAAACTTCAAATCCTTAGAATAAAAACATATTTTAATAACCATATTTTAATATAATCCCGTGGTTTTTTATGCAAAAAAAAAAAAAAAAAAACAAGGCTCCTAGATGGGCTGGGGTGAAAAACAGAGAAAAGAAGATTTTAACCTAATCCCATGGCTCCTCAATGAAAACCCCTGTTAAAATCAGGCACCGTTACAGAATTGACCACGGTTATCTGTAAATATAGCAGGCATCAGATAAACTTACTGTCCCAAACCAAAGATCAGAAAGCTCTTCCAGAAACTGGTTTATAACTCTTTCCTGTTGGAACCTCCTAAATTGTAGAGTAGACTTAGGCTTCCCAGGCTTTTATCTCTCCTTTGCTTTATTTTTTTCCCCCACCTTCTCCCTACCCATTCCTTTCTCCCTCCTTTGGTTTGTGAAGTCAACTGTCTTCTCATTGTCACGTGACTCATTATGGTGCTTATTCTATTTATTAAATATTTCTAGCTTTCTGCTTACAGGGAATATGGTAGGATTGTACTTTCCTATTCCTTTTGGAATTACAGATGGCCATATAACTTTCTTTGGCCGATGAAATGGAGCAGAAGTGATGTGTATCACCTTTGGGAACAACTTTGAGAGGCCATGAGGATTCATTATGTCCCTTTTTCCGCCATAGCACTCAGGTAAAGCAAAGCGTGTTTTGAAAGATAGCCCTTGGCTACAGGTGTGGGTTTATCAGTCAGGATCAAGCTCAGCTGCATGTGACAGAAAGGTCCCTATCAAGAGGGTAGATGGGAATTCTAAGGTTAAGTATGGTGCTTCTGTTCCATGAAGTATACAGGAAGCCGGCTCCTTCCAGCTTGTTATTCACCCAGTGCTAGAATGTGACCGTCATTCTCATGGTCCAGGATGGCTACTGGAGTTCTGCCACCATAATCATGTTCCAGGTAGAAAGATGGATTAAGGGGTGAAACGAAGAGACAACAGATAAAAGATAGCAGCCACACAAAACCAGCATGTATATGGTTTCCCAGAACCTAGTCTTATGGCCACATCCAACTACAAGAGTGGCTGGGATATGTAGCCTTTATTTCTACACCTTATGCTCACCTAAAACTCAAGAGCTCTATTGCTTGAAGAAGGTGAGATCAGATATGGTGGGAGGTGACTAGGAGTCTGTGCCACAGTGAGCATATGGGCTCAGTTAGGACAATGACAATGGTCCATCCCCTCAATCACAGAGTGGGGTAAGGGGTGGGCATATAACTTATGCCTTCCCTAATGGTGTCCTTCCTTAAGGTGATGGTGGTTGGTTGTTGTTTTGATAACTTTTTAAACTTGAGAAGAGTCTTTCCTCCTCAGATCATAAATCTGAAGATAGAGACAAAATCTAATATGCAAAGAGAAGCCAAAGGAGAGAAAAATGGAAGACCTAAGTAGTTTGTGATTTCCTTTCCAAGCCTTTTCGAGACCAGCTCCGCCCCCTACCCTTTCTCCATGAGCCAGCTCATTTGTTGAAATGAGAAGTTCGATGTCTCCTGATTGCAACCCAAGAATCCTAGAGCGATTGTCTACCTCCCTAGATTTTTGTGGAGAACACAGGGGCTAGTACACATAGTAGTTGCCATAGTGTCTGGCACATACACGTCCTGAAATGTTCGCTCTTAATGATGTGTTTGAAATAACACAGAGTAGATAAAATTTGGAAGAACTCTCTCTCTCTCTCTTTTTAAATCTCAGCTCAAACAAGGTCTTGCTCATTCCCTGCGAGGATTAAGACCTTTCTCCTTCCTGCTCCCCCTTCTCCATTCCTGTAGTCATCTTACTGCTCTGTAACTGTTTGCAAATTATGTTCTCCTCTGATACCCTCTGAACTTCTGAAGGACTGGATGGAACTGAGTCTTCTTATTGAAGTTCAGAACCTCAGTAACATCCTGGTGCATGATAGATGGTCAATAAATATTGTTAGAAAAATAAGAATTTGAAGAACGTTCATGATTAAAGATGGTGATGATAGAATCAGCAATTATAGAGGACACACTATATTCTCAGCACTGTCCTAAGAATTCTAGAGGTTTATGATTAAGCCCTAACAGACTGTTGTTATTACTCCATTTTACAGATAAGCAAACTGATGTCAAGGTGATACATTAGTGAGTGGCAGAGCCAAGATGTCATCCCAGGTAAGCTGATTCTAGAACCCTAACATTTCAACCCATACCCTGTGTTATCTCTCACTGAAGGAATTTCATTAAATATAGATGGAATTAAATCATCTGATATTAGAGGTCAAGGAACCTTTAAGATCATTGAATTCTAGCACGAAATAGATACAGCCGATGCCAAGAATTGGTGGTAAGTTGGTTCAGGTGGTTTATGGACCTGCAGGGGACTTTGTCCACAAGGCTCCTGACTTCTGGCTGGAATAGTTTAATGAAGGTCTCTGCCTCTGATGCAAAGTGTACTTTTACTTTTGGGATCTTGCTTTGGAAAAACCACACCCACTGGCAACTGTGTGTCACAGTAACTGTGTGTCACAGTAACTGTGTGCTGGGCACCACTCAGAATCAAGGAAGCAGACCTCTTTGGGTCCTGCCTGTTGAAACAGACCCCAAGCACAGGAAAGGGGACTGGGTAAAAAGGACACCTACTTATTCTTCAGATTTCAGCACAAACGTTCTTGGAAGTTTTCATGACCTCTTCAAGGTCGAGCCTGCTACTTAGGATCTCAGCACTTAGCATGGAGGACTATAATTGTAGGTATTGTTTGTGAAATACCTGGCTATGGTCACCTCACTTGTTACCCTGTGAGTTCCGGGGGCGGGGGGGTTGGGGGGGGAAGATCGACGCCAATTTTTGTTCCTCACTCTATTCCTGGTGTCCTAGCACATAATAGGTGCTCAAAGATACTTGTTGCAGGAATGAACAAACGAATGAATAAATAAATGCACGGATGAAGCAGCCGGACAGATCATCTCCCTGAGATGCCTGGGGGTGGATGCAATCCCTATCCGTGTGGTGCGGGGAGTGCGGGGGACCCTCAGGAGTCTGCACACTCACACCCACCGCTGATCAGAAATCCCCACCGGGAAAGTCACACATGTGTTTGGTGAGGGCTTGGGGGCACCGGAAGGGGGACAAAGAGACACACAAAAGGTGAGCAAGCAGTTTTCAAAGGATGCTTTCAACTCGCTGGCCAGTCCGCGTGTGTTTTCCTCTACAAAGTGTTTCCAATTACTGTGGCACTCTCGGTATCTGGATCCATCTCCAGTGAATTCCTCTGCAGCTCCTGCCAGACATATGGGATCAATCAGGGCTTCGGCGCTGGTGCGCTTGCTGCGGGAATGTTGACAGCCTGACAGACGCGGGGTTCTGGTGTCATGGAATCTCCGAGACTTTGGCTCGATCCCGGGAGGAGAATGAGAGGGGGAGGAGAGAGATAGAGGCAGAGATAGAGGGAGGAGAGGGAGGCGGGAGAGACAGAGGGAGGAAGAGAGGGAGAAGGAGGGACGCGGGAGATTTTTCTTGACTGCCCCCTTGCCTTCAAACATTTTATAGGCTTCGGGGAGAGAGGAAGGAGGAGAGAGGGAAGAAAAAAGGCGAGAGCGCGAGGGTAGAGCGCGCGCGCCGTCGCCTGCGAGTCCCGGGCCGCCCGGAGCCCCCAGGCCGGGCGAAGCGGGCGCCGAGCTCCGGCCGCCGCCCCGCGCCCGCGCCCGCGCCGCGCACGCCCCTCCGCGAGCCGGGCGGCCGAGCGTCTCTCCGCGCTCCGGGGCCGGCCGCTCCGTCTCCGGCGCAATGTGGCCGCGCCTGGCCTTTTGTTGCTGGGGTCTGGCGCTCGTCTCGGGCTGGGCGACCTTTCAGCAGATGTCCCCGTCGCGCAATTTCAGCTTCCGCCTCTTCCCCGAGGCCGCGCCCGGAGCCCCGGGGCGGCTGCCCGCGCCGCCGGCGCCCGGCGAGGACGCGGCCGGGAGCAAAGTGGAGCGGCTGGGCCAGGCGTTCCGGCGGCGCGTGCGGCGGCTGCGGGAGCTCAGCGAGCGCCTGGAGCTCGTCTTCCTGGTGGACGAGTCGTCCAGCGTGGGCCAAGCCAACTTCCTCAGCGAGCTCAAGTTCGTCCGCAAGCTGCTGTCCGACTTCCCCGTGGTGCCCACGGCCACGCGCGTGGCCATCGTGACCTTCTCGTCCAAGAACAACTTGGTGCCGCGCGTCGATTACATCTCCCAGCGCCGCGCGCACCAGCACAAGTGCGCGCTGCTCAGCCGCGAGATCCCGGCCATCACCTACCGCGGCGGCGGCACCTACACCAAGGGCGCCTTCCAGCAAGCCGCGGTAAGGCGCCCGCGCTCCCGCCCCGGCCCTCGCCCCCCGCCCTGCCTACCTCTTGCTGCCCGCTCGTCCCCAACCCGGGGTTCAGCCTCCCAGGTCAAGTCCCCCGTGCACAAGATCGGAGTCATACCTACTTTCCCGTTGGTGGGGTGGGGTACGGGGGGGGGTAATGGATTTTAACCGCTTAGCGGGATGGCAGGCTCCTCTGAGTGGTCTTCCTCGGGAGCCTTCTTGGGAAGGGGTCCTTAAGATGCGGCTCACATTCACACTTGTAAGGACAGACCATGTCCAAGCTGGAACAGGTGAGTGAGTTTTATGAAGTGTCTCGGAAGGTAAGAGGTAGAATAAACGGAGTAGTTTCTCAGTTCCTTTTTATGTTAGTTTATGCTTTTGCTACACTTGCGTGCCTTTCCTGTTTTTAGTGAGACCTTTACAGAATTTTTAGCATCTGGAAGAGGAAGTCCATTTTAGATGATGGAGTTTTGCACAATTTAACTTTTTCTGATTACCAACTAATACATATTCAGTTGAAGAAAATCTGGAACATATTGACATGTCTGACAGAATAGCAAGCCAATGTTTGTGGAATGAATGAACTAGAAAGGAGGAAAAGGAGGGGGGGGGGACTAAAACGCCATCACTCTTACAAAACCACTGTTTACATGTTGTTGGACAGTTGCCCAGTACGCACATTTGTGCATACTATTCACCAAATTAATGCCTTGCTGTTTTGTAGCCTGCATTTTTCATGTTATGTCAAAAGTGATCTACTTTAGTATATTATATATCTATACAATATCTATATATTAGATAGCACCTTGTCAGATTATAGATATATAGATATATAATCTATATATATACTTTAGTATATTATATATCTATACATTAGTTGTATAGTATTCCATTGAATACATACCCCATAATGTGTTTTACCTGTCACCTATTATTGGACACTTAGGGTTTTTGTTAACTAAGTTATGGTAGACACAAATATTTGCGCGCCTTTTAATTCTTTAGGAAGGGTTTCTGTAGAGGTTCCTGAATTAAAGAACTTGAACATTTGTAAACTTCTTGGTACATATTGTCCACTTCTCCCATGGGGGGTTGTCTCCATTTACATTCCCACCAGCAGAATATCACAGCTATGAGTTTGCCACTTGGTCACCGATAACATGTACTGTTATTTTAAATATCTTTGCCAATTTCATATGTGAATGGAGGTATCATTTCAGCAAGTTCAGAAACTAGAAAAGTTTTATTGAGGATGAACATTTTCCAGTACAATTACTGGACATTTGTATTTTTCCTTTGATAATTACCTGGTCATAATTTTTACCCATTTTGCAATGACACTACATGTTTAGGTGTGTGTGTGTGTTAGTGATTTGTAAAAGCTCTTTATATAGTAAGAGTGGTAACTTTTGTATCTGCTGCAAATGTTTTTCCAGTTCACTACCTTTTTCTTTTGTTTATTGCAGTGTCATTAGACGGATGACGTAACTTTTTATATATTCAGATCTATCAAACATTGTCTTTAAGATCCTATATTTGCTTATATTCTTAGAATGGCCTTTTTGTTTTCCAAGTTGGAGAAGTGGTTTTCCATTTAACAGTTTGGTTCCATCTGGACCTTATTTTAGTGTATGGCTTGACAACGATGTCTAATTTTATTTTTTAGTAAATAGTTAACAAGCTGTCCTCTTATCATTTGCTTAAAAGCCATCCACCCCACCGTTTCCAGTTTTAATTGAATGTCACTTTTATCATTTACTAAATGCTTATGGGTACTTATCTTCTCCTGGCTTTCTACTAATTTTTATTATATATTTATTATTTTTAAACCTTGCAAAAGTGATTTCACTATTATAACTTCACACTATATTCAGATATATGGTAGTGCAAATTCTCTGTTTTTCTTATACTTCTGAAATCAATTTTTATGTATTTATTGCTTAATATGAATTTTTAATTCTTTTTCACATATTTCAAATGAAAGCAGCCAGGATTTTTATTTCAATGTGGAAAATACTGAATTAAGTTGTGGATTCCTTGTATTTTATAATAATAGTCCCCGCACATCAAAAATATGGTATGTCCATACATAACCAGTTCTTTTTATATTGTAGATTTCTAATAATTAAGTCCTACATATAGTTGCAAATTTAGACCTAGATGTATTCTACTCAATATTGCTATCATGAATAGCATCTTGTCAGATTAAATTTTAAACAATTATTCTTGATGTACAGAAACCTTATTGATTTCCTGAATATATCTTCTGCATCTGGATTATTGCTGAGGTCTCTTTGATTCATTTTTTCTTTTTAAATGCATTTTATTTTACTGATAATAAGTGGTTATTATTATAACCAGAAAATAAAACAATCAAATTTTCTGTAAATACATTGTAATACTGTGATACACACCTTTCTTGGCTTTGCAGTTATCTAGGTAATAGGTTTGATTTTGTGGATGTATGAACAGTGTTTGCCCCAAAAAGGATCATAGTGTATGTTCTCTTTTGTAACTTGACTTTCTATTCCACCATACTTTTGGTTTTCTTTCCATTATAAGAAATATACTTTTACTTTATCATTTTTTATTGTCACTTGGTATTCCACTGTAGAATATGCCTTTGTTTTTATCACATAAATACCTATTATTATATTTTAGGCTATTATAAACAACACTGTGTTACTAAATTTTTGCTTATTTTTTTTTTTAACTTTGTTTCTTTTTTGACAGAGAAAGTGCATGAGCAAGGGAGGAGCAGAGGGAAAGGGAGAGAGAGAATCCCAAGCAGGCTCCATGCTCAATGTGGAGCCCAACATGGGGCTTGATCTCACGACTGTGAGATCATGACCTGAACTGAAACCAGCAGTCAGTTGGTTAACTGTCTGAGCCATCCAGACACCCCAGTTTTTGCTCATATCTTTAACAGTTTCCTCGGTGCAAACTCTAAAGTGGTGGCTATATTGCATCAAAGAGTATGCCCACTTTAAAAGAATTTTTTTAAAGTTTAATTCTTTTGAGAAAGAGAGAACAGGAGAGGGGCAGAGGGAGGGGGAGAGGGAGAATCTCAACCAGCTCCACTCTTAGTGCAGAGCCCAGCGGAGCGCTGGAACTCACAGACTGTCAGGTCCTGATCTGAACCAAAATCAAGAGGCGGACATCTAACCACCTGAGCCACTCAGGCGCCCTGAGTGTGCCCATCCTTTAAGGCCTTTGGTGCATGTGCCAGGTTGCCCTGCAGAAAATTGGTACCAAATTACACTGCTATGTGCAGTTGCCTGGATTAGCACCTAGGATGCAGCCAACATGGGTTAGTGTCTTTTAAACACACCCACCTTCTGCCCAACTTTCTGTGTGAAAAATGGAATCCCATTTTGAATTGCGTTTCCTTATTAGTGAGGCTGAACACTTTGTTCATATATTATTTGCCATCTATAGTTCTTCTTTTTTGAATATTCATTAAAATTGCTTAAAAGCCATCCACCCCACCTTTTGGGGTTGTTATCCATTTATTGTTTGAGGGTGTTCTTTTTCTTATTGATTTGCAATTGCTCTTTGCATCTTAATGATATTAACTCTCCTGCTGCTAAGTAGGAGGCAAATAGTTTTTCTCAGTGTTTCACTTGCCTTCTAAATTTGTTTACATCATTTTATCAGTTCCCTGAACCTATTTTTCTTTTTATTTGTGCTTTTATCATTTCGATGTTTGAAAAGCTTTTTGCCTTTAAGAGAGGCGATAACTCCGTAAAGATGCTCTCTTTTTATTAAAGTTGTTTCACCAGTCAGGGTTTAGATTTGTAGATCCAGTTCTCTGTTGGCCCCCACTCCAAGTACTCATGAGGTCCTAAGACTGACCTTATTCCTGAAGTCACCACCCACGCCATGAGAGAAGAACCCTGCTGCATCAGGAAAAATCTTGCCATATACCAGCTCCTCTGTTTGGCTTGGCCAGGTTGGCCTGGGGCCTCTCAGTACATTGATCCAAAGCAGTTAAATGGGTAATGAATCGAGTACACACTGCTCGCTTCAAGACCCGCTCTGTCTTCAGCTTTCTCCTTCCAAATACTACATCCTGTCTTGGAAAGTGAAATTGCCAACAAAGTTCCCAGCGTCTTAATTCAGCCTGGATCCGTTTGTAATTAACAAGCAGAGACTTTTCAAAAGTTTGTGTTCACTGAACTTCCCCTTGATTTTATTTTTCTTTTCTCATTTTGATTGTGTTATGAGAAGGTGCAGGAGAGGGTCAGCTGGACTCAGTCCCTGTCTAACCTGGAGACTTACATGTCTTTACTGAAACCTTTCCAAATCCTGGATGAGCTTTCTTCGGTGTAATTAAAATATGCTGTTTGGAGAAAATTGATAGAAGGTGACCGATGTTTGAAAATGACATTAGTGGACGTTTGAATAGGGATTCTTTGCACGGGGATCAGGAGAGCGTATTTCATTCTGGAGTTAGTTTGAAAATGGTAAGCTCTGTAGTTTGGGTTTGGATATGAAACTTAATACATTTCAGCATGGAGATGAGACAGTTCATCAGATTCCCATGTGCGCACACAATGGTATTACTGGAACTGATCGTGTTTATGATCTGGGAAATTGGAAATCATAGGGACAGTTCTGATGTTGTTAATTACTTCCCACAGAAAAATTAGTTTTTCAAACCTTTACACTTGTAACTGTCCGCACAACTATGCACAGACACAAACACAGATACACAGACATGGAAACGAAGACACAGGACATGCCTGGAAGCACAGGGCTCCCCCTCACAATTCATACGCCTCGCTCCTCTTTATGTAAAAAGCTCAAGACACAGAATCTCCTCTACCAACACAAAATTTGCTCTTATCTCTCAGCACATATGACTGAACAAACAGTGGGCTTCATTTTTTACTTGGTATCAGAATCGGACAGCTTGATGGGAAGTATATG
>PISW01009975.1:0-54720 GCA_004023785.1 Mungos mungo
TATACATAGTATATATATTCTCTCTCTCTCTCCTAAAACTTTGGTTTGTGAGTATAATTCATTCCAAAAACAAGCTTATAATACAAAGCACTTTTATATCAAGGCAAATTTCAAGAACCATTGAAACATTAGTTGTGATCATGTGATATTCGGTATCACATACTACTTGTATTGGAAGACTTGGGTCATTTATCAAGTTGAAATTTATTAGAAATGTTTGCTCATCTTCTGGAACACTGACAGAACAAGTTACAAGCCAAGGTTTTACTGTATACATGTAAATGGCTATGAGTGAACCTGGGCATATTTCTGTTTATAGATCATTACATCCTGTTAATGGGTGTACAATATTCTATATTCTTTAAGGTAACTATACTGTATTTAACATTTCTTTTGCTGAGAGATATACAGGTTGATATTTTTTTTTTTTACCATTATAAATGATGTTGCAGTAAATAATCCTGGACATAAAGTTTTGTGCCTTTCTTTAATTTCCTCATTTTTTTTCAGTTTCTTTGGAATGTTTGTTAGTAAAGTATAGGAATTACTTCAAAATACAATTTTGACATGGTTTGCTTTTCTCACACTAAACAAGTAATTGCCTGCAGGTTCACCGTGTGTGTTGAGGTGGTGGGGGTTTGATTGGGACACTACTTTATTGTGCACTAAATATTTTAAGGTCATCAATACACAAAAAGTGTATTTTTCACCAGGCACTTAGCAAGTTTTTCAGCTTGCATATCCATATGTTTTTGACTAAGCCATAAATGGAAGTTTCACTTGAAGTTATTTTGCTTCCCAGTACATGTCATGCATTTCATTCCATATTATTTTAGTCCTTTTCCTTTCCAGCGTTCTGCCTCTCAGACCCCAGTGAACAGCGAGCTGTGAGTTTTCCGTTTTGCCAAGAGTTACATATTTGCAGAACTGGAAGAAAATAAAGTAAAAAATATTTTTTAATGTGGGTGATTTAGTCCTGGCTCACAAGACTTTCATTTAGCTGCTTCAAAGTGTCCACTTTAAATATCAAGAAAATATTCCATTTCCACCCTATCAACAGCTGTAATGCCTGAATGAATTAGAACGGAACTCTAATCTCTCCCCAAGTGGAATTGTATCATCCCGTCCTAATAAAACGAGCGCTCAGGGCAGCTGCAAACAGGAAGGCTCCTGGACTCTTGCCTCCTTCGCTCATGTTGTTTTCCTACTGCTACTGCCTGAGACCCTGCAGCTCAGGGGTATTCTGCCCGAGCCCCCACTTCTCCAGTGTACAACGTGTCTCAGCCATTTGTTTGTGTATCATCTGCCGTCTCTGCCCGGTTTTAAATACAAAACATTTCCCCCTGTAAATGGAGGGAGTCCTAGGGCCCAAACCATATTAAAATCGAGGGCTCTGGCCTGACACATTTCTTCCTGAAACTTACTTCCGTGTGTTTTCATTCCTGGGGCCTTCTGCGACCCAACTCGGGCCCTCCCAGTTTGTCCGTTCTTTCCTTCTGTCAAGAAGGCCAGACAGTGGGACAGTGTCCTCAGCTCTGACACTGGGAAAGAAGGGCCTTTTTACAGTCAGTTAACTCTTGGAGTTCAGATTGCACCCAAGAAAACTTGTGATTCTTTAGTCTGATGTCTTGTTGTCAGCCACTGTTGTGCAGAACTGTTTCTTCTAAAAGACTGTTCAACCAGTCCCATAGGACAATTTTCTTCCTGTCCTCCTGGCTCTTTCTATTTTTTTTTTTAAATATGATTGTCTCCCTTTTTTAAAAAATGGAGATATACTTGACATAAAGTTATAATAGTTTGTTGTGCAACAAAATGCTTTGATATATGTACATATCTCAGTGTGTACATACTGTAACATATGTACATATGTTATGGAAATGATCACCACAGTAAATCCAGTTAACGTCTGTCACCACACATAGTTACAAAGTTCTCTTTCTTGTGATGGGAATGTTTAAGATCTACTCTTAGCAACTTTCAGTTATACAATACAGTATTGCTAACAATAGTCACCATGCTTTACGTTACATCCCATGACTAATTTATTTTATAACCGGAAGTCAGTACCTTCTGACAAACTTCACCCAGAATTATTTCCATATAACAGTTGGGGTTGGGTGTGGAGGTGGAGAGGGTGGGAGGCACAGTAAGTATGAGGTATCAGAATCCTTAGCACATATTACAACGGGGTTCTCTCCCCTTCAAACCCTGGTCAGTTCTCAAAACCATTGTTTAGTGGGGGTTTCCTCAAAGATAAAAATGTTACAATACAATGGCCCATGTATGACGCAGTTTCTTTGGGCCCTGCCAGACTGAGAATTTTGTCTCCAGGGAGTTTAGGGTGTGTATAGAGAAGTTTTTCTTTCTTGTTAATTTTTTTAAAAATATGTCACCTTTTATTTTGAAATAATCTTAAACTTACAGAAGAGTTTCTAGTACAAGGAACTCCCATACCCTTTGCCCACATTTGCCTTTGTTAATTGTTTATGTTTTACCACATTTGCTTATCTTACTTTCTCTGTATGTATATATATTTTTTTCCTTTTTTTCCCTGAACCTTTTGAGATTTAGTTGGAGAACTTATGCTTTTTTAACCCAAAATACTTCAGATTGTATAGGTTTCCAAATCAGGAAATTTCACATTAGTATACAATGGATTACTTTCTAATCCATATCTGTGTATGAAAATTTCTTCATTTGCCACAGCAATGTTCTTTCTGGCTGTTTCGGTTTCTGGTCCAGGATTTATTAAGGATCACGTATTGCATTTAGTTGTCCTGTCTATTTAATCTCTTTTTACCTGGAATAATTCTTGGGCCCTTGTGACTTGGGGTCGTGATAACTTTGAAGAGTATAGGGCAATTATTTTGTAGATTGTTTTTTAATTTAGATTTGTCTAGTGTTTCCTCAAGGTTTAGATTTAGGTTACACATTTTTGGCAGGAATGCCACATCATCAGAAGAGTGATTATGTGTTCTCGCTGCGTCCTATCCAGAGGCACACGATGTCAGTTTGTCCTAGTATGGGTGACGTTGGCTTTGATCCTTTGGCTAAGGTAGTGTCTGTGGAAGATGGGGGAGGACCTTCATTTGCTTGGTCAGCCGGCTTCTCTCATGAGTATATTCCATAAGACAGTGCAATATGATGAGACACTTTTTGGTCCACCAGATCTCTAAGATGTGCCCCTAGGTCATATGAACTCCATTCCTTGGG
The DNA here is from genome assembly GCA_004023785.1 of Mungos mungo. Classification (NCBI taxonomy): domain Eukaryota; kingdom Metazoa; phylum Chordata; class Mammalia; order Carnivora; family Herpestidae; genus Mungos; species Mungos mungo. Next base: position 3,214 of record PISW01009975.1, read on the forward strand.
GTGACAAGCAAGCACCATTCCCATCATGCTCAGTTCAGCTTCACAGAACATTGTGTAATTAACCAATAACATATCAGAGTACATATATACACAGAGATAGAGTTTTAAAATGAAACTGTGATGCTTCCATTCACTGATTCCCTATTCTTGCTTCTTACCAAACACATCAGAAAGGGTACATATAAATAATTGAATTAAGTTGTGGTAAAGGGAGACTAACCCTGAGGAAATAGTAAAGCCAGAGAGAAAAATATACACCACAGGCCCTGTGCTAGAGGTGTGCACATATTTAGCTTTGAGACTTGGGGGCTCGTATGGAAAGGAAGGTATGTTCAGTTATGGGAGTCAAAGAATTTATGAAGTAAGGGCTTGCCTGGTGTTGAGGAGAAACATAGTTTTTCTATATATATAGATGCCAAAGAGGGGGTTCTCCCTTCAGTTTCTCATAAATGATCTGCACACTGTGCTCTAGGTGACAGTCCTCAAAAAATCTTTTAACAGTGAGAACACCAGGAGTTTCAGAAAGAAGTTTTCTGTAACCTTCCTAAACACTGGGCTGTGGCATGATCTCAGAGCAGCAGCCAGGAAAGTCTGACCACCAAAACAAGACCACGTATGCTGTTTGATTCAAGGATAAACTTTGGAAAATCCAGAGTTGTAGCATTATTTGTTGGTGTATTTTACTTACTTTTGTTTTTAAGAACAACCCCCCCTTGGCACAGCCTCCCAAATAAAACGTAGAGGTATAAGTTTTGTTTTGTTTTGTTTGGGACCAGATCTCTGGTTACATTTTTAAAAGCAGAGCTGCTCTGGTTTCTAGCTCCCCTTCCCCCCACTCCGAAGCCTATTCCTCTCTTCCTCAGAGATGGCCCAGAACACTTCACAGGGCTGAGAGACAGCAGCCCAGAGATGCTAACCCCAAGGTGTGTACCCTCAGAACTTTTCCATCTCTGGGTTTCTTCAGAATTTTTAACTTACATAATGCACGGAACACACTGGTGGTTTCCCACATGGCCGTGAGCCAAAAGGAGATTTCCATCATCTGGAGTAGAGGTCAGCTGTGGTGCTCACCACGGCCGTGAGGCCACGGGGGCCTGGTACGTGCCCTCCCACTCTGCTCTTTAGCGGTGTGGGCTCCCTGTTTTGCACAAGTACTCTGAACCGACAGGTTAGGCACCTTCCAACCCTAGGACCTTGCACTTATGGTTCCTCAGCCTAGTATGCCCCCCGCCCCCGATTTTTGCACTTTATTCAGATTTCTTAGATAACACATCACCTCCTCAGAGAGGCCTTCCTTAACTTCTGTGCCTAATATATTTCCGCATTTATTTATTCAAAGCCCTTTCCCCAACTATTACACCATGTGTTTGCTCTTGTCTGTCTCCCTACTAGACTATACTCTCTCAAAGGTTCATCGGCCTCTCTAGCACCCGGGAACAGTGCCTTATACCTGACTGGGGCTCAGCAGGTATTTGGTGAATGAATAATTAAATGAACTGTAGAACGCTGGAAAGAAAAAGTCAACTATAGTCCTAGCATGAAAGCACCACCATGATTAATACTTGGTACTTTTTCATTTCAAAGGTAATTAACTTCTTGGAATCACTAGAAACCCCATAAGAACTAGTAATATAGTCCTCAAAATGCATACATGCACATATTCCCAAAACTTGACGTATAATTTTACCAGATTTCCTAATCCTGCTGCCCCTTCTAAAGTTCTTCTCTTCCCCGCTCAGCGGTCCTACCCTGATGCAAAGCATCCACTTTCATCACACCATTATCTTTGCTAATCTCATTGCTGAACAGCGGCTCTTCACTTTACATTTCTGTGATTCCTTGTGAGGCTGATGATTTTTCCATGTTTGATTGCTAATTGCTTGTTCTATTTCATAAGTTGTTCAACTTCTTTGTTTCTTGCCATGTCTGTTGTATGAGCTCTTTAAATAATCAAGATGCTTACTTAAATGATACCTTGTAGAAAGAAAACAGATTAAACATTAGCATTTCACACAGACCACTTTTTCTCAGCCTCTCACCTCTCACAGCTTTTTCTCCACCTCTCACCTCTCGTGGGACACAGCTAGATTCATTTTCTGTTACTTTGCTTGGGTTGCCGCACTTTGCACCTGGAGGAGTTTGAGAATCATTCAGCAAGGCGAACCAATAAAAAGCTACAATAAACTCTCTCCTGACTAATGAAAATAAATGCATGAATCAGAGTTTCCATTTCCTGCTGGGATAAAAGTGTACCTATTGTCTGAAGATAATAACACAGTGTTGGTTTTGCTATTGCCAGGCCATCGAATTAAATTCAAAGACACAAAGATAACTTTGTGGAGCAGCACGGCAAAGCATCCAATTTCCTCTTTTTCCAACTTAGGTCATTATTTGCCTAAGTTCGCTGGCTTCATAGATGTGCTTCCTGTCACGGGCCGCTTTTGATAAATCTTGTGAGGTCCCATAAATCAAATGGAATCTGAGTAGCACATGCTGGTGCTGCTTTAGGTGGAAGAAATAGGATTTCTTTACAGCAAAACAATCCAGAAGAAATCAGCATGCCAACTTGTTCTGGATATATTACAGTGATGAAAAGTGATGGCTAAATCTTTTAAATGCCAATAAAATATGCGTTTTAGGTCCTGCCTTTGCTAGGAACACATAAAAACCAGGGTTACAGGCATTTCCATCATGTACACGTAGGAGAGCAGTTACCCGGCATTGCACACTGGCCGGTCAACTGCACTACTGTGTAGACAGGTCGACTGCAAAGCGAGTGGGAAAATCACCTTCTGGTACGAATAATTCAGGGCCTCTTGTGAAGCAACGGCAGCTTGGGTTCCAGGTCTGAAGCTAGAAGAGCTGGGAGGATCTGGAAGACCGAAGGTCCACCTGTCAGATGTTGGGGCACCTGGAAGTGGTTGGAAGTGTGGGAACAGCGAAGCCAGGAACGAACACATCCCGGAGCTCTGTGCCTTATCAACCAGGCCCGCTGAGAAATTGCCTTGTGCTTATTCTCACCCAGAATCAAAATAAAGGGCTCAGTGTGAAGTTGGGAGTTGGGGTAGTCCAGCTTCTTGGTTTAATACTTTACAGATTTTTGGAACCAAATGCACCCTGAAGTGAAAAGTTGCCTTTTTTTTTTTTTTTTTTTTTTTTTTTTTTTTTTTTTTTTTTTTTTTGCTGACCTTGTTGGACAGCTAATACTGTTTCTGGGAAATAAGAGAAACAAGCGGCTCATTGTTGGCAGGAGCTGAGAGAGACACAAGAAGGGCGAGAGACGTGTCTGCAGCCTTTTTTCCCTCTTCATTGTGTCGTGACTGAGTCAAGGCTGGGCTGTGGCTGGGTTTTTCTTTCTACCTCTATAGACATGTGTTTTCCATCAGACAGGGCTGCGTGACACCTGACATTGGGCAGTTCACATGAGTTAAGCCATGTACGGCCCATAAACAGAGAGGAAAAGACCCACAGATGCACTCAGACACTCTTGATGCTGAAATATTTTTGAAACTTGGTGTGGCTGGGTCTGTACATATGTCAGAAACGATTTACACCTGTGTGTTTTGGCTTCTTCCTGTTGCATATCATTACTTTCCAAAATCTCCTGTGGCCAGAAGGTCTAGTATTACCTGTTGGCAGCACCTTTTCTTGTTTAAACCTTCCTGAATTATGAAATGTACCTTTTCAAAGTTACCTGATGTGTTTATTTTTTTCTTTTTTTTAAAGACTGAAGAAGGGAATCTGGGTGGCTCACTCGGTTAAGCCTCTGACTTCAGTTCAGGTCATGATCTTGTAGTTTGTGGGTTTGAGCCCCGTGCTGGGCTCTGTGCTGACAGCTCAGAACCTGGAGCCTGCTTCAGATTCTGTGTCTCCCTCACTCTCTGTTTCTCCCCTGTTCATGCTCTTTCTCTTTCTCTCAAAAATAAACATTAAAGGAAAAAGACTGAAGAAGGCCCTATATCATTTTTTGTAAAACCAGATCATAAAACAAGAGATTCATACTGATTTCATCATTTTGTAGTAGTAAATATGTTAATTACTTTAGTCTACATTAGGCTTTTTCATGAAATTGGGAAAAGGAAACATCCTTTTCACTGAATTAATTTTTTTAATATCTTATTTATTTGAGAGGGAGACACACACACACACACACACACACACACACACACCCTGAGTGTAAGTAGAGGAGGGGCAGAACAAGAGGGAGACACAGAATCCGAACCAGGCTCCAGGCTCTTAGCGGTCAGCACAGAGCCCGACATTGGGCTTGAACTCACGAACTGTGAGATCGTGACCTGAGCCGAAGTCAGATGCTTAACCCACTGAGCCACCCAGGCGTCCCTCCTTGTCACTGAATTTAACTTGATAAATGCTTTTTGATTATTGAGGGTGTGCAGCACAGGGCAGCGACTGGTGATCAGTGCAACTGATGCTACCCATGGCATTCTAGCAAATTCTGTGGGCTGCCTAGGTTTGTCACAGTCTATGCCTATGATTTGTGCAGAGTCATTTATCCTTCCAAGGATCATCTCTAAAGTGACTGAATCGGCCTAGAGTCACTGGTTTTAAATTGTGTCCCAAGGTCCCATGCCAGGATTTTAAGGGAATATGAGTGAGCAGAAGCTAAGCTCAGTTAGTATCTGGATTCTAAAAGCTGTGTCCGTTCAACAGATTTTTAAAATTGGTTTAATATTTTCATACAAGAGCTGAGAAATGCCTGTAGGAAAAGCAAGAGTGAAAGCAAGAGGATTTAGAGAAGATCATCAAAAGGGCCGCCATTTAAATGTTCCCTTACCCACTGGTACCAGCTCAGGATCTAGGCTTGCTTTGAACTGAATCCCCTGCACGTGTGGACTGACTCTGCTTCATACATTGGCTCTGGGTAAGGACCTTACTACTAGGAAACATTTGAGAACCCTAGTCTCTATGGACTCCGATCCCTTCAGCTTGAACTTCTGTGTGATGGTACACAGTTGGGTGAAAACATGGCCCCCACCACCTGTAATGAGCATTGTGGGGAAAGTGAGTTTATAAACCACTAATGATAAGACAGAGCAAAAGGAAATGGATGCTGAGCAGAGAACTATGCTCTGGAAGTGAAGAGAAAACATCCACAAAAATCTAGTATTCATTAAATATTGACTTGTAAAATTATGGGAGTAATAGTTACTACCAATTTCTTATCCATAAACCCTGAAGCTTAGTACAGTATTTAGTGTCTATCCATCAGTAAGGCAGATTCGAAGTGCACTAAATTACTTCTGTTTCTATAAAGAAAACCCTTACCATTGGTGTTGCTTCCAAGGAGTAGGTGGAGACTTGGTTCCTTCTTCAAGAGCACAAATTCCATTCTCAGGAAGATGAGAATTGGTTCAAATCACAAAAGAGAATAGTTCAGTGTATTCTTCTTTTTTTTTTTACGTTTTTAATTTATTTTTTAGAGACAGAGTGAGCAGGGGAGGGTCAGAGAGAGAGGGGAGACACAGAATCTGAAGCAAGCTCTGAGCTAGCTGTCAGCAACAAAGCCCGACACAGGGCTCGAACCCACGAACCGTGAGATCATGACCTGCACCCAAGCCGGACACTTAACCGACTGAGCCACCCAGGCACTCCACTCAGTGTATTCTAAAAGGTGCTTTTCTTCAGCATGTATGGCCCAACCAAGAATCCAACAGAAAAGATTTCCTGACTTTCAGACTTAATCAAGCGCATGCTTCTGAGTGATGCAACACAGTGTCATAAATAGTGCTTGATTTCCTTAAAAAATTACAGGCTAAGTGGAGGAGTGACATTTCCTCTCTGATTATCAGATAATGTGGATACAAAAGGACAGTCAGCTAGTTGTAATCCATGGAGGACACAGTGAGAGCTAGTCTGGATGGACTGCCTCGCTGTGATTCTAAATATCAAACAGCTGGGGCGCCTGGGTGGCTCAGTCGGCTAAGCCTCCGACTTTGGCTCAGGTCATGATCTCACGGTTTGTGGGTTCGAGCCCCGTGTCGGGCTCTGTGCTGACAGCTAGCTCAGGGCCTGGAGCCTGCTTCCAGTTCTGTGTCTCCTTCTCTCTCTGCCCCTCCCCCTCTCATGCTCTGTCTCTATCAAAAATAAATAAAACATTTAAACAAATTAAAAAAATATCAAATGGCTAACTTCGTACTGACATTAGTTCTTTGTAAGGAAACACGTTCAAATGGAAACTGGAACCTTGGGGGGTTCTACTGCCATGAGTTAGCTCTGGGGCCGCAACAGTCGCAGCCTAGGGGACCAAACACCCCATCTGCCTGGGCTCTCCCAGCTGTAGCCCTGATGTCCCGTGTTGCAGGAAACCCCTCAGTCTCTTGTCAGATCAGGACAGTTGGCTGCCCTTTTGTGACAGACCTCAGTTCCAGCATTTGCAGAGCAGGGACAGAAAATGAAGTGATTCTCATGGTCCTGATTCAGTAGTCCCTGTGATACCCTCTTGTAGGGTAGTTATGTGTTTGGGAGGTGCTTCTCAGGGACTTTATATAAACTTATAGCTCAGACATCAAACTGAGGGAGTTTCCTGGATCCCAGATCAAGTGTGTATTTAAATGTTGCATATTCACCTGCTTTGAAGAAACTGCAACCAGGTGTTCAAAGCCTCTAAGTCAGCCTCTCTGAAGCTCTCCCTGCTCTCAAGGGAAGATGTTGGAAGGATTCTTTGGAGCATTTAATGTTATTTTATCATAGAAGCAAGTAAAAAAAAAAAAAACCTCTGAAAAGATAGGTTATTTTTGAATATATGGAAGTAAAGTTAATGCAGTACGGTTTTGTGAAAACTGATACACAAGCTAAACCATCTTTGCAGTTTTCCTGTTAAATAAGCCTTTGCTTATGAAGAACTTAAGATATTCTGGTAGACTTGTCTAACCCTTGTTTTCCCTGAGTTTTGGTTTTCTTTGTTTTTACGTTACTTTGTATCTTGAACAGCAGTCGGCCACTCTAGGCCAGTAAAACCTCTTTGTTCAACATTCACCAGGCAGCTATGTTCCTTTCTCTGGCTCCATGTCCTTCACATCTGCTTAGCTGACTGTAAAGGGCTTAGCACATAGTAAGAGCTTAATAAATATTAATTCATCTTCGGTTCAAATTCGACACTGCCAAGACGGCTGCTAAGTTGCCGTGGACCAGCATTTCCCAGTACTCCTGCTCAGGAGAACGCTGGACTCCAAGTCTGAGAAGCGCTGCATTTTATGTCTCCTTCTTGGAAGGTCTCGCTCTCTGTTAGAGCCTTAAAGGCTCTGAGGAATCCTGCACTAAAACAAATTCTTTTAACTTTATTTAGCCCAACATTTCCCGATCTTATTTGACCATGGAACACCTCTGAAAGCAGCTATTATTATTTTTTTTTATTCTAGCCTAAAATCTATTTGCTCCCACAGAACACTCTATAGACCATGTTTTTTTGGAGTATATATCCATTTTTTATATACACTATAAAAATTGTCCACTTTACGTACCCTATAATAGTGAATTAATAGTATTGGAGAGACAATGTCCTGCACAGTTCCTAGTATTTACTGAAGATATGCTTACTACACACACACACACACACACACACACACACACACACACGCATGCACGCACACGGGGTTCTTTTTTAGAACAGTTCCGGGTTTACAGAAAAATTGAAAAGATGGAATTCCCATATACACTCTCATTCAATCTCCCATATTATTATTATCTTACATTAGTATAATTGTGAACCAATATTGATACATTATAATCATCAATGTCTTATAATTGATATTATAATTATAATACCACATCACCTTTACTTGTCATGTCTCCTCACGTTGTTTTTGGCCGTGATAGTTTCTTAGACTTTCCTTGTTTTGGTGACCTTGATAGTTTTGAGAAGTACTGCTTAGGAATTTTGAGGATTCCCCTCTGTTGGAATTTGTCTGATGTTTTTCTCTGATTAGACTTGAGATGACGGGCTTTGGGGAGGAAGTGTTGTTTTTGTCAAATCTTATCAGTATGACTTATCATTGTTGAGGTTGACCTTGATCATCTGGCTGATAGATAAAAGAGTTCTCCACTGTAAAGCTACTGTCCCCCTCCACCCAGTCAATACTGTACTCTTTGGGAGGAGGTCACTATACACATACCACCTTTAAGGAGCGGGAGTTTTGCTTTCCCTCCTGGAGGACAGTGTATTTACATTAAATTATTTGGAATTCGTCCATTCAGGAGATTTGTCTTTTCTCCACACATGTATTTATGTATTCAGCCTTGTGTTTATATGAGTGTGAACTCATGGGTATTACATTTTTATGAAACTAATGAACCATAGTCAGCAACATTTGATACTTTCTCCATTATTGATAGAACAGAAGCACAGTTGGGGAGTAGGTGCTTGGGTGCTCCCCAAATCGTAGAGTGCTTGGGGAGGCTTTCTCCTTCATTTCATTGGGATTGTGCCTCTGACATGTTGACAGAACCCTGTATTGTTAAAGGTTCGACTTAAGGGGTGCTTGGGTGGTCCAGTCGGTTGAGCATCCTCCGTCAGCTCAGGCTGTGATCTCATGGCTCCCGAGTTTGAGCCCCACATCTGCTTGCTGCTGTCAGTAGAGAGCCCTCTTCGGGTCCTCAGATCCTCCGTCCCACTCTCACTGCCCCTTCCCCACTTGCACTCTGTTTCTTTCAAAAATAAATAAACATTAGAGGCACTTGGTGGCTTAGTCAGTTAAGCATCCGACTTCAGCTCAGGTCATGATCTCGTGGTTCGTGAGTTAGAGCCCTGCGTTGGGCTCTGTGCTGACAGCTCAGAGCCTGGAGCCTGCTTCAGATTTTGTGTTTCCCTCTCTCTGCCCCTTCTCTGCTCTCACTCTGCTTCTCTCTCTCAAAAATAAACACACATTTTAAAAATTGTTTTTAACTAAACATTAAAAAAAAATAAAGGTTCAACTTAAAGTGTCAGGCATAGTGACCCATCAGCTGAGAAGCTTGTCAGAAGGAACAAAGAGACTGAAAATGAGATGAGAAATGCATACCTAGCTACAGGCTTTCCTCTTTTCTCTCCCCAGACGCACAAGTGATTGGGGAGGAGGACTTGGCGGGAGTAAAGTAACTTCTGTGTCTTTCTAGATCTCTGGCTATCGGCACACTGTTGTCCTTTCCATAATCTACGCAGAGCCAGCTCTGTCCAGGCCCGGGATGGGTGTTGTAGTTGAACCTAACCCCTTACAGTTTTGTTTTCTTCACTTGGCATTGTGTGTGCGTGTGTGTCTGTGTGTGTGTAACCAAAGCCTATTTTTAAAACGAGGGAAGCAAGCCCAGGACACAGAATGGCAAGTCACTGAACGTCTCTGAGGTCAAAAAGACATTTGTCAAACACTCCAGGAGGCTCACTGGGCAGCCTCTGATTCACTGGCCTCCCTCATCGTCTGCAGCTCCTGGCTTGAAGAAGCTGCCAAAGCACTTTCTGGGCTGTTGCTTTCTCTTCCTTGTGCTGCAAAAGGCAAAAGTTCAGGGGTGAAGCCTTTACCTTTTTTTATGTGCTTGTTTCTTAGGTAGCAAATGACGTGTGGGCTTAGAACTGAGTTCTTTGTAGAACTTCTTTGTAGAAGTGACCAAGTGTTTTTGCTGGAACGGTCAGTCCACAGGGCTCAGCAGTGTACAGTGCCCTCGGCAGCATTAACCAAAGGGTTGTATCCAACATGGATACTCACCCCCACCACGCCCCATTCCTATGTGGATTGTTTATTTCACCAAGGACACAGTCCTTGACTTAAAAGGGTGTTCTGATCTCAGATGCTGTGGGGTTTGTTTTCCTTTATACTAAATGATAGCAGTGAAATGTTTCTGGCCACTAGCTGCTGAGCATGGTTTTATTGATTTCCAAAAACAAGAGAAGCCAATTACTGAAGGGGGTAAAAAAGGAAAAGGAGATGAAAACAATGAAAAAGATAAATGTGGATTTAAATGTGAATCCTGACTCTCTTGGAAGGGAAAAAAAAAGATGTCTCTGCTTTAGTATTCATGCATTCCTGCTTCAATGGAGAAATCTTCTGTTTGGGTTATTCCTTTCTGTGGGGACTGGCAAAAGCCTAGAGCTGATGAGGTCTTTAGCCTTTTTGAGGCATTTAATGGCAGTCTGCCCTTAACTGGTTTGGCCTCAGAAACTGTATTTGGGATACTCTGCCTGTCTTTTTTTCTTTTTTAAGCTGAACTATTGTTCTTTCCCTAAATTGTTCTGAAATACTATCCCAAGAAGTTTTCTATGCATTGCAGATTTACATTTTTTTGCCTTTTCATGCTTTCCTGAGGACCTCCCCTCTGCTTATCTCTGTCTTGGACCTTCTTTGACCCCATTTTCTCTGAGTAGCTAACACAAGCAGTGGTTTTAAAGAATCTCAGCCATCTGCAAGCTCAGAGAAGATTCAGTAATCGTTTGAAATCAATTGACTAGAGCGAACAGAATGGCAGGTTGAATCATGGGTGCCTCGGTGGACTCAGGATACCTGGCTTCTAGGCTTCTGACTTTTTTATGACCTTGACCAAATCCACTCTTCCTTTGGGTGTTGGTTTCTATCATCTCCACAAGGAGGAGCCTTACCAGGTGGGCTCTCAGTTTGAGGATCTTGATTATATTCTTAAGCCTTATTTGTTGCTTATCAGATAATTTGGGGATTATCTCCTTACACTCCATCAAGAGAAAGCTGAGTTTGATGCATACATCACCATGTTTTTATTTTATGGTTTTTACCTTTATATTTTTATGTTTTATGTAAGTAATAAATGCACATAGGAAAACTTCAAAATGGTGCCGAAGAGGAAAAGGAAAATCTCCTCCCATCCCTGACACTTGTTTTCCTCTCCAGAGGCACCCACCAGCCTCTTGTGTATCCTCCTAGAGAGATTTGCTCTGTATGTATAATACGCTCTCTAGGGGCACCTGGGTGGCTCAGTCCCTTAAGCGTCCAACTTTGGCTCATGTCATGATCTTGTGGTTCACAAGTTCGAGCCCAGTGCCGGGCTCTGTGCTGACAGCTCACAGCCTGGAGCCTGCTTCGATTCTTTGTCTCTCTCTCTCTGCCCTTCCCCTATTCATTCTCTCTCTCTCAAAAATAAATAAACATTTAAAAAATATGCTCTCTCTTTCTAACTACAAGCAATGGCATGCTCATGCATACAGTTCTATCCCTTGGACCCCGCCCCCCCCCCCAGCCTCTGAGCAATGTGTCTTATATATTGCTCTATTTAAGTACCCATGAAACTCCCTCATTCTCTGGAATAGTTCTGCAGAATTTCTATGAATAGATGGATAATAATCTCCCTTTGGTGGATAGAATTTTTAGTCTTTTGCTACAATAGACAATACTGTGGTAAATCTTCTACACAATTTTGTTGGTGTGTGTGCTTGACTTTGAAAACAAAACTCTTGTCTTAGTCACTACGGTTAATAACTGGAGATGTGTAGTCTGGATGACCAACTCTAAATTAAGTGGAAGAAAGCAACATCTCCCCCATTCCTCCCTATTGATGTCTCTGTGAGGGCTGGTGTTTGGCAGACTAGCCAGGGTGTGGTTCTAGAAGAGTTCTTCTCCTGAGTTTTCAACTCCCCCAGATAAGGAGGCAGATGCTAATCAAATCTGCCGAACAGCATTTGGTTCCGTGTGGAGTTGAGAAAGAGTCCGTTGTGAGGGACCTCAGTGCAGTCTTTGTACCCGGACAGGGCAGTCTTCCCAAGTCACTGAACACGGTCTTGCTCCAATGTGCCTGTCACATTGTTAACTTACCAGACCCGCGTCACTTTTAAAACTTAATAACCTCTGTACTGCCAACAAATAGCCTCGCTTTTTTAACCTTCCTTTTCCTAATCTGGGGATTTCTGATTGGAAATATTCAATTTACAGATTTCTCTTTTTTGTCTATAGCCATTATGGCAGAAAAAAATAGGAGGATACTTTCTCAGAAGTTCAGAAACGACTGTCCCTGGAAATAATCACTGTTCTTCCATCTAAGCCTCCTTCTGGCCCAGAAGAGGTCTTGTGAATGAAGCCTTTCTGGATAACTGGACTTTGTCTTACTTTAATCTGTATTTAAGAGCACATCCCCCCTGTGGTGGTGCGTACACAATCCCTGACCCCCTACCCAGGCCTTCTAGTAGAGATCGTAAAATGCTCTACCAGCTTCTAGAATTTCTTGTGAGAACTGAAACACTCATTTCCATTATCTCGCATCCATTGTGGCTGCGCTTTTTTTTCTCTTCTCACACTGAGAACAGAAGAAATTGCCCACTGGTTTCATTCATTCATCCCATCGTTTTACTGAGTTTCCCTGTGTGTCAGGGATGGTGCCAGAAGGTGAGAGTTCTCTGTGGTGAGCTTGGTTCAGAAAGGGAAGCCTGCATCTGGTTAGGCAGAATATTCCACAAGCAGCCTTCCCTCCCCTTGGGGAGATCCTCACTGAGCCGTCGGTGGTCCATCCTTCCAGACCTTCCTCGAACCCTTCCTGTTTGTAACGCGAGCAGTTTTGGGCCCAGGGCCCTGTGTTGGTGACCCTGCTGTTTCGGTGGTAACTTCCTTGCTGTTGAAGGCAAACCGGGTTGAGCAGGCTGCCCTCCGTTTGGAGTGGCTGTTCCCGTTCTTCAGTGTAAGGATGGCAGGGGCGGCCGAGGACGGTACGGCAGGACGTGGCACCCCCCTTTACATCTTAGGTTTCAATCTCTTCCACAAACTAAAGCGATGGACTAGATCATTTCTCAGCATCCTGACAAAGCCTAACCCTCTAGCATTCCACAGCTCCATATTTAAATTCACCTCATTTCTTCACACATTCCTTCCAACAGCCTGTTAATTCCTGCGAGGGCAGGAGCTGTTTATCCAACTACAAGCCCCGTGCCTGGTACACAGGAAGTGCAATAAAGATTTGAGTGGATTATAAATAAGTTTTTAAAAAAAGAATGTTTTTACCCAACCTCTACCCCCATCCGGAGGAAGTTCTTACTGTGGAATTAACTGTTGCATGAGGAAACCAATTTGTCTACAGAAAGTCTGTGTTGGTATCTTTTGAGTGTGTGTGTGTGTGTGTGTGAGGGGTCTGCATATACATTTAATATATAGTTGATTAGGCGGCTTTAAAATTCACTTAAGAAAAGTTAGTTATAAAACATGTTTCTACATGATGTCCATAGCAACCCAAAGACCTAAAATATTTAACTTTTAGACTTTAAACAAAATATGCCCGGGCACCTGGGGGGCTCAGCTGGTTAAGCATCTGACTCTTGATTTTGTCTCAGGTCATGATCCCAGGGGTTCATAAGTTTGAGCCCTGCATTAGGTTCTGCACCGACAGTGCAGAGCCTGCTGGGAGTTCTCTTTCTTCTCCCCCCTCTCTCTCTGCTGCTCCCCTGCTCACTCACACACTCTCTCTCAAAATAAATATGTAAACTTAAAAAAGTCAATAATTTTCTTTTTTAGAGGTAGTGATACCAAATATAGCAAAAATCAAGAGTTTTTCCTCAAAAATGAAGTATATAAGACTATATGTTGTTTTGGGTCCAGTTGATCTAAGAGCAAATAGAAAAGCATGGTTTTCTTTATTATAGGATATTGCCTAAACAGAAGTTAAGCACATTTGACTGATTAACTGTTTTAAGAAAAACTAATACTTTTTAAAAATATTTTTGTTTGGCGGGGGGAATGCCAATTATAGAATTCATTAAAGAATTTTAAAATTCTTTTTTAAATTTTTTTAATGTTTATTTTTGAGAGAATGAGACACAGAGTGGGGGTGCGGGAGGGGCAGAGAGAAGGGAAGATATAGAATCTGAAGCAGGCTCCAGCCTCCAAGCTGTCAGCACAGAGCCTGATGCGGGGCTTGAACTCATGAACCTTGAGATCGTGACCTGAGTTGAAGTCAGACGCTCAACTGACTGAGCCCCCTAGGCGCCCCAGGGGGAGCCCTTATTGAACAAAGCATCAGTGGTGTCCTGCTTCTATGTAGGTCCCTAGTCTAGGTGCTTTGTTTTACGTCTTGCTCGTCAGTAACTCATCCATCCTAGATATTACTGTACACCTCTGTGTATCTGTAGGCTCATGCTCTTCCTAGCTCTGCTGTAAGCACACAGGTTGTCTGAGAAAGTGCCCACACTCCCAGATGTCCTACGGAAAATTGCATCATGTGTTGAGGTAACCTTTGGTGGAATTAACTTTTGACCACTATGTTCTTAAAGGCTTAACATGTGCTCTAGACACAGGGAAGGTGTGAAATAACTTTTAAGAGGGCACCAATGCTGAGATTAGATGAGTCAGGAGTAGGGCTAGTACCTGAGCCTCCGTGAATGGAATTAAGGTAATAATTACTTAAACATTAATGATTAACAAGAAAGTACCTTAGAAGGAATCTCAGGAATCTATACTCCAAAGCACAGAGCCTTCTGATGGTCTTTTTCTGATAAGGTGTTGTAGGCCCTGTTCAATAATCTCCTATGTGTTCTCTCCCACAGTGATGAATCACCAGCACCAACAGCAAATGGCACCCACTACCCTGAGCCAGCAGAACCACCCTACTCAGAATCCACCTGCAGGGCTCATGAGCATGCCCAATGCGCTAACCACTCAACAGCAGCAGCAGCAGAAGCTTCGGCTTCAGAGGATCCAGATGGAGAGAGAGAGGATTAGAATGCGCCAAGAGGAGCTCATGAGGCAGGTATGGCCTTCTGTGGTGCCTGCTGGAGGCTCCGTGATCTTTGGTGCCAAGGCTGGAGGGTAGGTGGCTGCTGGCCTTAAGGGTAAATCTTTCTATAGAAGCATTAAAGGCCCAAAGCCTACTTCAAACCACAGGAGTAGAGCCCAGTTTTTTTTCCCCAGCATCTACCATGGCTGCCTTTGGGGTCTACTGCTAATTGTTAGGAGGAAAGGAAGACTGTTCCAGTTATCTATTGCTGTGTAGTGTATTATCCTAAAACATGGAGGCTTAAAACAGTAGCCGTGTTACTATACCCACAGTTCTGTGGGTCAGGAATCTGAGCAGCTCTCAGCAGCGGTCCTTCTGCTCTAGATGGTGTTGACAAAGGCCAGTCAGTAGTATGTAACCGGGGGATGGGTTGGTCTGGAAGATCCAAGATGGCTTAACTCAAGTGCATGGCATCATGATGAGGACAGCTGGAAGACCGGTCTTGGTTGGGACTAAAACCTAGAGCATCTAAATATGGCATCGCTAGCTAGCACAGCGGTGTCACAAGTAGGACATATTGCATAGCAGCTTGGGTCTCCCAGAGAGAATGTTCCAAGAAACAAGAAGTAAAAGCTGCCAGTGTCTTATGGTCTGGTTCTGAAAACTGTCACCTAGTCACTTCTGCCATATGTACCCGGTCAGCGAAATCACAGATTTGCCCTAGATTAAAGCAGATAGTAGAGGGGGATGTTCCATGGACAAAATGACAAAGAATTTGCCACCATCTTTGGTCTACTGTGGAGCTTGAAAAAGAATTAGGGAAAATGAGAAAGGAAAATGTTTGCATGTGGGCTCTGATAGAGTGGGTATTGATCAGGCACCTTTGTGCCATACTCCATTCATTCATTCTTCATTCGTTCAGTCAGTCAGTCACTCAGTCAGTGGATAGAATGTTGCTGTGTGTTCTCTGTGGGTCAAGGTCAATGCAGCACTTCAAAAAATAAATAGAAGAGAATCTCTAAAGGAACCCACAGTTTTCTGCCTCCTTGGTTGCTTGATCTGTGTAAGAATGGACTTCTTTCTTCTGTGTTGCTAAACTAATGTAGCCTATGTATTTGGGTCTCATAAATTTTGGTGGCTACGTTTTAGAGAGGAAAGCTTCAGTTTATTTTTCTAATTCTTCAGATTTTGCTGTTTGACTCGCATGAAGCAAGGTACATGCGTGCTTCTTTTCTCTTTTTAAAGACATAAGTAGTTTTAACTGTTTTAGAGAGCATTCTTGCAAGTGTTGGGGGAGGTATCATGGTAAACACTACTTTTTCTTTTAGTTACATCTCATATTTTAAAAAATATACATTGACTTCTATAAATGAATAATGTATTTCTTGTGAAATAAATTCTAGGGTGAAAGTATCTCTACTCTGAAGTTTCAAAGACATGGTGAATTAAAATAATTCTTTAGAATTATCTTGACAATTATCTTTGACAATGAGGGAAGTGAATATAAATTATGCTTTGTTGTTCAGTAGAACTATTCTCTGAATTTGAGGAATACAACTTTATTAATGTAACTACAGTTGTGCCTTTTTCCCTGAGGATTTATGTCTGAACTTCCATGGTTATTTCAGGATAACAGTTGTTTATACTGTTTTTAGATATACAGTATCATGTTTCTTAGCAGGAAGTAATTGTATTATTTTTTGTCTTAGGATAATAATCCCATTTGGGATATTTTTCTATTTTATAATATAGAATAAATTAAACAGTATTATAGTAGCATGTGTAAGTTTTCTCTTAGTTTTACATTTAAATGACCTTTAATGAGGTTTTTTTTCTTACCCAAAGCTATCACCATTCTGCAAAGAACAGCTTGTTTCTCAGTTTCTGCCCCTTTCTTTGTTTCTCTTTCTCTTGCCCCACCTCTTTCCTTCCCACAGAAAGTATTTCTGCAAAGGGGTGGGGAAAAGTGCCCCAAATTGTTTCCTTTAAACCAACCATAGGTGCCTTTGAACCAGAATGTAGTATTGATGGTTCGTATTACAGAAATGCCAACCAAGTTCATTAAATATGAGGCCGCGGGACTAGGAGCATTTTGTTGCATCGTATTGTACGATTCTGCTGACAGCACAGTGGGAGAAAGGTCCAGAGTTGTTCACGGAGGCTCACATAGTTCAGCTCTGACACTCTGTGTGTGTGTGTGTGTGTGTATTGTAGTTAGGAGGAGGAAAGGAGATGGAATGGGTGGTTCTGATGTCTTTTTATTTTTATTACAGAATACAGGAAAAAAGGCCTAAAGAAACGTTTTAATCATGGAACCCCCCCCGCCCCCCCAACCCCCCCAGAAGCAGACTGCTCCTCAGTGTCAAAGATCCTATTTAAGGCCATACAATAAAGAGTGTTGGAGTGTTTTCTGATAGTTTTCTGGGGCACTTGCCAAGTTGCTTGATTGTTCAGGTGTGGATTATGTCTATCATCTTGGTGGGTTGTTTTTTTTTTTAACTCCTTCTCCTCCTCCCCTTCCTCCTCCTTCTTCTTTCGGGTGATTTTCTGCCTTACTATGTGCACCTAAGCCAGGGAAAGGACAGGGACATGGACTGTCAACAGAGGTGATGTTCGGCTTACCTGCTTAGCTGCCTTTTAGAATTTGCTGGATAGAAAACAGGAATAAGGGTAGAGGAAATGGTGGTCCTGATGACGTCTCAGGATTATCTGTAGACCTCCAATTGCTCATCCTGTCCTGCTCCTGTGCCCTTGGTAGTCAACAACTGCCTGAATATTTTCGCTCCCTGGGCAGTTTGTAAAAGCATGGCTCTCCTCTTGCTTGCCCAAGGGCCCTGGCAGTCCAGGCTGACTTCTGGGGGGCCTTGCTTGCAGGCAGCCTTGACCTATCTGCAGTTCTGCCAAGAGAGACTGCCCAGGAGAGAGGCTCCCTCCTATTTCTTTTTCTTTCTTTCTTTTTTCTTTTTTTTTTAACATTTATTTATTTTTGAGAGATAGAGAGCATGAGTGAGTGAGGGGCAGAGAGAGAGGGAGACAACAGAACCTGAAGCAGGCTCCAGGTTCCAGAGCCCGACACGGGGCTTGAACCCACAAACTGTGATATCATGAGCTGAGCCGAAGTTGGATGAGCCACCCAGGCACCCCTGCTCCTTCCTGTTTGTATCTCTGTAGTGGAAAGGGAGGTTGGTAAAATTTAATGAGTAGATGAATCTATTCTGTAATTCTTGGGAAATCACTATTCTGAAAGTTAAAATAGGTGTGAAAGCTCCATATAAATTAAATACTATCTAAACATTTGGTTTCATTTCTCTTTCTTTCTCTTCCTTCTTCCATGCTATCAGTCCTGTAAGTATACGGTCTGACGATGTTGTAGTACAGAGAAAACAACTCGTCAGTCTTCACTGCACAATCTGACGTACACCTCATAACACCCAGGGCTCAAATGTTAACCATTGTTACTCAAATGATGTCGAATATTAACAAAGGGATTTAAGGAAAGTTTGATTACAGATCTAAGGTGAAACTTCCTTATTCCTTACTCTTAATAGAAAGGAAACTTTCTATTCCTTTCCAGAATAGAAAATTGTTTTTTCATTCTTTCCTTTATCTTATTTATCCAACCGGCTTTTATATAGTGAAAAATAACAAAAGATAAATGGGACTTGGCTGCCCTCGGCTAACTTGTATTTTAACAGACAGGCAAAATGATTAAATGAACTAAGCCAAATTAGTGGCCAGAAGGGTAAATTCAAACTATTTCCTACTTGCCGTCTTTGACTTTAATTCCTAGAACAGAGGCCAGACATACCACAGCACAGAGTTGTATGAAAATGAGCCGAAGACACTTCTTTATTACTTTTCGGTGGCCCTTCAGGCCAACAAATTGTTGAACAGCCACAGAAAAAGAATCAAGGAGCTGTGAAGTTTTCGGTATCTCCCTCCATTAGTAATATTCTTATTTTTTATATTTAAATGTTTATTATTTTATTATTTAAATGCTTATTTATTTATTTTTGAGAGAGAGAGAGAGAAAGAGAGAGAGAGAATGGGGGAGGGACAGAGAAAGAGGGAGACACAGACTCCGAAGCAGGCTCCAGGCTCCGAGCTGTCAGCACAGAGCCCGATATGGGATTCAAACCCATGAACTGTGAGATCAGGACTTGAGCAGAAGTCGAATGTTCAACTGACTGAGCCACCCGGGCGTCCCAGGATTCTTCTGAAGTAGGAGAGTTTCATTAAAATGGGCCCTACAATTTCGCCTTGGTCGCTGTAGCCACAGTTACTTTCCTGTGTCCGGTAACAGACGAGTTATCTTGAGTGCTGGCAGGTGCTCCAAGCCAAGGGGGGCTCCGAACAGGCGCGGGGAATCCTGGCCCGGTCTGCGGCGCACAGTCACAGCAGGAGGGTGGATGCTTCCCTGCTTTCACCCAGGCATCAGTCACACACATTGTAGAGAGTGAATTTCTGTGAAAGACATTCTCCATTGTCCATGATCATGAGAGTTTTATTTTTTGCGAAGTTTCCCAAACACGAAGAGGCAGCTTCAGGTTGAAGAGAGAACTGGCAACTCTAGAAGAGAAAGCAATCTCAGTTGAAGGTGTACTTCCTGGTATCTTCATATTAAAAAAAGATTTTTTTAAATTCAGTTTGTGACATTTTTTTCTTTTTAATTAGAAAAATCTAATGTTTTTTAATTTATGAAGATATAATTGACGAGGGTTTTTTTCTGATTGAGATAAAAGAAAGTGGGCGCTAAGTGAAAGAGGCCAGATCTGAAAAAGGTACATATGCTGTATGATTCCATTTATATGACATTCTGGGAAAAGGCAAAAACTATAGGAACAGAGAATGGAAGTGGTTGCCAGGGTTGGGGGTAGGGAGGGGCTGCCTGCAAAAGGGCAGCACTAGGGAACTTTGGGGGTGGGGGCACAGTTCTATAGCTTGATTGGGGTAGCTATTTCACAACCCCATGGATTTGTCAAACCTCGGATATGTATACCATAGAGCACCTGGGTGGCTCAATAGTTATGCCTCTGACTTCCGGCTCAGGTTATGATCTCACAGTTCAAGAGTTCGAATCCCACATTGGGTGATCTTGAGCCCTGCTTTAGGTGAGCACGAGCCCAGCTTTGGATAAAACACGAGCCCCACTTTGGGTAAATCCCGCTTCTCTCTCCCTCTCCCTCTCTCTGCCCCTTGTGGGATTCTCTTCTCTTTGTCTTTGCCACTTGCTCACTTGCACCCTTTCTCTCTCCCAAAAAATAAAAATAAAAAATAAAAAAAGAAGTGTACACCACAAAGAGTGAATCTTACTGTATATAAATTAAAATAATAATGAAGTAAAATCATCAAGAAAGACAAAACACACACTCATTGTAAAACTGTTTAAAATACTCAAAAACAAGAACATAATAATCACTCATACTTTTACATTGAGAGAGTGGCTGTGAAGTTGCTGGCAATTTCTCTCCAGTCTTTGTATGTATCTGTGTTTTTTTAAAACAAAATTGGTAGCATGTCATACTCTCCATTTTGTTATTTCTTCTTAATATATTGGGATAGTAACTATAATATAATAAGTATATGCATTTGTTTACTCTGTACCAGTCATGGAAGTTGTGCTGTGACTTTGGAGGCATGTATTGTAAGCTGCCCCGATCCTTTTCTACAACGGGGCTGGACATAATTTTCAAAATACCGTGAGCCACACATGCCCACAATAACTGTAGAATATTTTGTTACAGCTTAAAAATCAACACAGTATTTGCTCAATATCATAAAGGGTGTGTTTGCAACTTCACCCAATGAAATGGAAAATTTTGGTAACTGGTAAGAAATTGAGAAGCAGCTTCTCAGTCAGTTTACTCATCTAAAAGAATGATTCCCTGACATGAAAACAGAGGCATGACTTTATCTGAGCAGAGTATTTCTTTCCTTGTGTATTAGTCATTTCAATATGAAACTAGGGGGCGCTCTGCCCTGAAGATTTCTACCTCCAGGGCTTCCTGTCGGCCCCCAGGGCCTGGAAGATTCTTAAGCGAAGAAGCCTTCTCCCTCCGCCTTGTCCCTTCTCAGGGCCTGTCTTGTTGAGAAACCATTATTATTCCTAGACCAATTCAGCACTGCTTTTACCCTTGTCTCTCTCCTAATTGGGGCTCCGTGGACGGGAGAATGTAGCTTGTCAAACAAAACTGCTGATTCAGCCTGGCCTCTGGTTGCCACGACAACGGGACGAGGACAGAGGGTTTGGGCTGGGCGGGAGGCCTCTTTTGGAATTCTTCTGGCAGGTCTCAGATTTCTGTGAGGCCTGACAGCCACTCCGGTCCGGCTGGCCAGCTGGCCCGCCTCGAGCAGCCGCTCCTGACTCTGGGCCCAGGAGGGACACGCCCGGCCGTGAGCTGCGCTGCTCTGAGAGAACGGGTCTCAAGTCTGGTTTTTGTCCTGTGAAGAATAGCTATTTAGAGAGATTAAAAAGTGTCGCATGATGGCCGGTCATGGAGCATAGATGGTGGCTGTTTCATAAAGCATCTTTCCTTCCGAAGTTATAATTTAGCTTTTAGAAAAGCGTTTCATAGAATTAGGTTTCAGGGTCGACTGTTGTCCAAGCAATATGTAAATCTATCTGTGATAGCCTAGCTACTCAAGTTCACTCATTCATTTGTTCAACAAACGCTCCAGGTACTAAATGCACAGCAGCGAGCACACAGACGTGGTCCCTGCTTTCTAGAGAGCTTCAGCTCTAACTTCCGCCAGAGCTTCGTTTGTCTACAAGCCCCCAAAACAATCCATTTTCTAAAATGTCCCTGTGCTCCTATATTGTTGAGGAATAATATCAATTCCTTTTACAAGGACCTTTTTTAAAAAAATGGTATAAACTGAACACATGTTTAAAATAACAGGTCACTGAGTTTGCAAAAGGAAAAACACAGCCTCATACTTCTGATCTTAATAAGATCACCAGGGTATGAAGAAATAGACCATTTCAAAATCCATTAACCTTTTTTTTTTTTTAAAGCGAAGGGAGACTATCTAAATTGTAATGTTTTCCTTAATGTGATTCTAAGGGGCAACAGAGATTATAGACGAACACAAGATTGTTGTATCCATACTGAATGGAAAGAGCAGCAAACAGGCCGTGGGTAACCATTATGGACTCAACAAACGCTTTCCCCAAAGTGTGAGTTTCGACTTTTCTTTCATAGCGGCAGTCTGGCAGCTGGGAGTGTATGATGAGGTATTTGAAAAAGGGAGGCTCCAGGAAATGTGACAGTGAATTTCTAGAATCTCTTGGCATTGAGTTAAAAAGAAATGTACATTGGGAATTTTCTTTTTTCTATAAAGAAGGTAAATAATTCAGCGTTCTGCCTCTGAAGTCCCTCAGGGTTTTGGCAGAGACAGCAACTTTTGTGCACCAGAATCACTATTTTAATGTTAGGATTTCAAAATATTGTCTTTATTCTATTTTATTTTTTTCATTTGTTTCTACTCACCCCACCCTTTATAATTAAAACAAGCCAATCTTCCAGTCTTGTAGAATCCCTGGCCACACACGCTAGCATCAACCAGGGCACCCCCAGAAGGGGTTATTGTCACCGGTTTCTCTTTGAAGTACATTCCAGGGAGGGCAGGAGCTGGCTGGCTGCAGTGGCTCCGTCCTCCGAGGATGGACAGGGCTGCAGGATGCTTCCAACCGCTGTTTACTTTCTCACCTCCTCTGTTGATTTATTCCACAGGCAAGCTGCAGGCCAGTGGGGAGCTGGAAGGAAAGGAGCTTTGAGGTTGGCTTCCAGGGACATCTTCAACTTACAAATCAGCATTTGTCTTTCACATCCCTCACCCTATTTTACACCCACACCTTCCCCAGCTGCTAGGAAAGGAGTATGTTGTTGTTGTGTGTGTGTGGTTGTTGTTGTTGTTTAACCCACATATAATTATTCGTTTCAGGGACCTAGATGGACAACCACAAACTCCAAAAGAGATTCTCAAGCCCTTATTTTGCAACAGTCTCAACTTGGCTAGAGGAAAAAAAATAAAGCTGTGGTAGAAGAGGGTAGGGGTGGGGATACTGGGGGCAGCTTTCCAGATCTTTCTGAAACTGGCCTTTAAAATCTGAACTTACAACTTTACTTGATGTGTTGTGAATTCCCAGGGTGCTAGCTCCACCCGTATACGTTGAAAAGGACCATAGGATATGTCTGATTCAATCTTTTCCCCGGTTCAGGGAGGGAAACTGTGTTCAGGACAGTTAAACAAGTTGTTTCATCAAGTCCAACTCTAAACTGCCTGAAGGAAGGGGGTGGGTATTTCCATTTTATAGCTGGGAAAATAGGCTCAGAGAAATGAAATAACTTGCCCACACCCCACAGCCAGTAGGTGAAAGAGCCAAAAAGTTGAGGTCTCCTGATTTTATCTGCCACACGCTGTCAGTGTGGTGGTTACAAAACCAGACTCTGGAGCCACATCTTGGAAAGGTTGCTTAACTTCTCCAAGCCTCAGTTTCCTCATCTGTTAAATGGAGATAGTTGGGTTGTCATGAGGATGAAATGCTGACGTGCCCAGAACAGTGCTCCCCGCATGTGAGTGATATGCAAGCATTAGCCGGCATTCTGCCTCCTCAGACCTGTCACCCTTTCAGTAACTCATTCCTTTGACCGCCTCACGGGGCCAGATTCTTTATAAATGTGCTTTTAAGTCTTTAAAACAGCCCTGAAAGATGACTCTTTTATAGCACTCTTTTTCTCCCCCAGATGAATAAACTATCAAGAAAGATTGAGAATTTAGCCCAGGATGCTCTAGTTAGGGAGTAGCCAGGCTGGGATTTGAACTTCAATCTTTCTGATTCCAAGGACACTTTTTCTCCTATGCCAAGCTCTGGATATATCTGATAGCATTTAACTTTCATCAATTGCTTGAGAATTTCCAGTGGCCAATAGCCCAGAGAATTGAGAAGAGCCAATCCCACCACTCAACAAGATTGCTAACTGGAAAACCCTTCGTCAGATCTGCCTTAAATCTGTGGTAGAAGGAATCTTCCTTCTTCTGTGTGATAGTCCATTAGTTTGAAAGGCAAGGCATACCCCTGAGGTGTCTCTTCTGGTTAAACATTTCCTTGCTTCTTCATAAGTCATGAGACCCAGACCCCCTTCCAGCCTGATTTTTCTCCCCTGGTCACTCTTTGCAAAGTGTGCACATTTTGCACACATGCAGGGAAGTAGGAAGGTCTTATTGGAATATCTAGAGAAGCAATGCTGATCTGCTACTTGAAATGGAAAGGAGGTTTGGAGTATGGAGATATCAAGGAGATAGAATCCACAAGGCTTGGCCTTTGTCCACATCTTTCTCCCTCTCTAGAATCCTCTGTGAGGTAGGGCACTGTGCTATATTGTTCATTGCTGTATCCCTGCTGCCAAGAACAGTGCCTGGGCACCTGGTAGCTTCTGTAGTCTTTTTTAAAAAGTAAATACAGGTACAAAGGAATGAATTTCTAGGGGGGTGAAGGAGTTGGTGGACTTGGATTTTGAGCTGATAGGTGGTGATAGCTCTAGGAGAAAGCTTAAAGGCAGCTAGGAAGAGCTGCTTTGGGGCCAGATGAGGAGTGCATTGGGAGATGTGGGGTTTCAGATCCCAGCTGGATACGTTTATTTAGGACTCCAGGGCTGGGAGAGGGGAAGCTAGTGGCTTGCTGTGGCTCTGGTGGTCAGGGAAGGCATTCTGGAAAAGATGGAACAACAGAACCTCAAACGGTGGGGGAGGTAGGGCTAGGTGAAGAGGGACCCAAAGTATGAGATGTCTAGGAAATAGAAGACTTGTTTGAGAGGACAGGGACCCTGGGAAGGCACTTATGAATATACCTACTGGACTGGAGTGGAGATGGGAGGTGAGAGTCAGACCAAGAGGCTCAGATGTGCCTCCTGCCTAGCCTTTGTGCTCCTGCCGGGACTTGGGTGAGCTCGGGCCCCAGCTCAGGCTAGAGCAGCGGCCACACCCATTGTCCCAATTGGTGGCCTGAGTCTAGTCCTGGACCAGCCTTGGCTGACTGAGCCTCTGTTTCCATATCCGTTTGCTTAGTGCAGTGCCACCGTCTTCTGTCTGTGGTTTAGCTATTTTACCTTCGTCGGTCTTAACTGCTGCTTCTTGGTCAAACCAAAGGCAGGCGTGTAGGGTAGCAGATGTCCTGTGGCAGCCAAAATCATACTGAGTCTGGGCTTTAATTTTATACCTAAATTTATTTATTTTTTTTTTTAATAAATCCTCCCTTGTTTGGATGTGGACATCTTAGTGATGTTAGTCCTTTTATTTCCAAACTTTGGGGTTTGTATGGCTTTTTTTTCTCCTTTAATTCATGAGCAGAAATACGAAAATACTTTCATTCAAAAAAAGGTAGACTTTTAAAAATTCTCGATATGGAACTTATAAAATATAATTAGTAAAGTGAAACTTCTCGCTATTCGCCATGTATATTAAAAACTAATTTTATGTTATACAAAGAAATTTACAGACCTTTCTTTATTTAAAAAAGGAAGGAAGGGAGGAAGGGGTAAAGAAAATTGTTTTCTTAGTTTTGCTGACTCATCATGATGAATTTCACACTCGGGTTTAATCCTTCCAAGGTCAAAGTTGACCAGGAAGAAATGTCAGACCACTCATTGTAGATCAGTGCCATACAACAGTGTGGTTTCTAAGATTGTTTTTATTTTTGCTTTTGTTTTCTGGGATTGGATACAGAACATGAGGTAATAATAATATTACTTAGTTAACATTTATTAAATGATCTCATGTGGGTAGAAGTTGTCATTATCCTCACTTTCCAAATGAGGGAAGAAAAGTTTACTGGCTAGGAGACGGCAGAGTCAGGGTTCACATCCAAGCATCTGGCCCCAGAATTCCTGCTTCTGACCGCGCTGCCCTCCTGCTTATCTTCTGTCTAAGGAGCAGGAAAGAGAGCAGTGGGATCATCACCCAAGGACGGAATTTGTGCCTGGCTAGTTGAGAGATGTACACATAGGACGTTATTTCATTCATTTGTGGTTGAAGATGAGAACTGAATGTTCTTAGTTTATTCTTTTCTTCTGTGTCATAATTTAAAATATTCCCATTTGAACTCCAGTAATATTTTTCATTTATTCATTGAACAGATACTTATTGAGTACTTGCTGTCGGCCTAGACTGTTCTAGGCAGTGAGGATATAGTTGTGAACACGACAAATAAGATTCCTTCTCTCGTAGAGTTTTCTAACATTCTAATGGGAAAGACAGAGAAATACTTAAGTTGCCAGGCACCTGCGTGGCTTAGTTGGTTGAGCATCCGACTTTGGCTCAGGGCATGATCTTCATGAGTTCGAGTCGCGAGTTGGGCTCTGTGCTGATAGCTCAGCCTGCTTCAAATTCTGTGTCTCCCTCTCTCTCTGTCCCTCCCCTGCTCACGTTCAAAAGTAAATAAATGTTACAAAAAACTAAAAACAAGAAATACTTAAGTTGCTATGAAGAAAATTTCACGCAGTCTCTGAAGAGATAACATTTGTAGGAGGTGGACAGTAGATGAGGTATGAGTGTTGGGAAGCTCTGAGGAGCACGTTCCAAGCAGAGGAAACGCTTGGTACAGATGATAGCAGTGGGAGGTGCAACCCGAGGGGAGTGAGTGAGGTGAGCATGTCAGAGACTGAGCAGGAGAAGCGGACAGGGCTGTCACATTGGACTTTGTGGGGCACCATCCAGACGGGTGTAGAGCAGGAGCGCAACTGATCTTACTTGGCTGCTGTGTTGAATGACTTGTAATCCAAGAATAATCTTGGAAAGAGCATTGCCCCCTACGATAACTTCCTAACTCTAGTCTGATATTTCAAAGTTATTATTCAAGTACATTCAACATGCTTTTTGTATTCTTTCTCATTTGTCAGCCATTTGTAGGTGGAGAGTGATAATATGAGCCCCCTACAGACGAAAGATCAGTTGCCTCTTTTGATGGGGGAACAGATGTGAATTGGCAGATGGCACAGTGAAATATTTCCCCCAATATAGTATAGGTTCTTCCAGGGGTGCCTGGGTGGCTCAGTCGGTTAAGCATCTGGCTTCGGCTCAGGTCATGATCTCACGGTTCGTGGGTTCGAGCCCTGCATCAGGCTCTGTGCTGACAGCTAGCTCAGAGCCTGGAGCCTGCTTCAGATTCTTTACCTCCCTCTCTCTCTGACCCTCCCCTGCTTGTGCTGTCTCTCTCTGTCTCTCAAAAATAAATAAAAAACACACAAAATTTTATAGTATAGGTTCTTTCAGCTTTGGTTATTATAGTCTTTTTGAATTTTATTTATGTATTTAACCACACACAAGCATTCTTGTAAAAATAATTCTTATTCTATTTAAAGTCAGACCACATTGGGGGCGCCTGGGTGACTCAGTTGGTTAAGCTTCCAATTTGGCTCAGGTCATGATCTTCCACTTCATGAGTTCGAGCCCCTTGTCAGGATCTGTACTGACAGCTCAGAGCCTGGAGCCTGCTTCTGATTCTGTGTCTCCTTCTCTCTCTTCCCCTCCCCAGCTCGCTCATGCTCGCTCTCTCTCTCTCTCTCTCTCTCTCAAGAATCAATAAATGTTAAAAAGTAAAATTAAAAATAAATTCAGACCACGTTGATATTGGAAATTCAACCAGTATTCTTTTTTTTAAAATAGTTTATTGTCAAATTGGTTTCCATATAACACCCAGTGCTCTTCCCCACAAGTGCCCTCCTCCATGACCACCCCTCCTTCCCCCCTATCCCTCCCCCTTCAGCCCTTGGTTTCTGTTTTCAGTATTCAATAGTCTCTCATGATTTGCGTCCCTCTCTCTCCCCAACTCTCTTTCCCCCTTCCCCTCCCCCTGGTCCCCTGTTAGATTTCTCCTGTTCTCCTGTTAGACCTATGCGTGCAAACATATTCAACCAGGATTCTTAAGACACATGGTGAGAGGGGCACCTGGATGGCTCAGTTGGTTAAACATCTGACTCTTGATTTTGGCTCAGATCATGATCTCATGGTTTGTGAGTTCAAGCCCCGCATTGGGCTCTGCACTGACAGCCCTGCCTGCTTGGGATTCTCCCTCCCTCTCTCTCTCCCCCTCCCTTGAACTCTCTCTTCTCCCCCAAAAAATGAACCTTAGAAAAAGACATCGGGCACCTGGGTGGCTCAGTCGGTTAAGCAGTTGACTTCAAGTCATGATCTCGCAGTTTGTGGGTTCGAGCCCCATGTTGGGTTCTGTGCCGATAGCTCAGAGTCTGGAGCCTGTTTTAGGTTCTGTGTCTGCCTTTCTCTCTGCCCCTCCCCTGCTCGTGTTCTCTCTCTCGCTCTGTCTCTCAAAATTAAAAAATAAGCATTGAAAAAATTTTTAAAAAGACATATGGTGAGAAAATTTAGTCACATATAAGGAAATGCAGCAGTATGTTGAAAACCATACCGGTTTAAGGGTAAACCCCACATTTATTTAGAATGGTTAGAAAATGGAATGTGCTAGTTAAAGTTGATTTTTTTTATGTCATGAAGTTTATTGCCTACAGGATCTCTGCATTCACAGTTTATAAAAAACTAGAGGGGCGCCTGCATAGCTGAGTCAGTTAAACATCTGACTTCGGCTCAGGTCATGATCTCACATTTTGTGAGTTCGAGACCAAGGTGGGCTCTCTGCTGTCAGTACAAAGCCAGCTTCACGTCTTCTGTGTCCCTCTTTCTGCACCTCCCCCATTCTCTCTCTCTCTCAAAAATGAACAAACATTTTTAAAAAATGTTTAAAATGCTTTAAAAAAAGTAGAAATTTTATCATTGACTAGATGTTTTTAGATTGGTTTGTGTGTGTGAGTGTGTATGAGTGTGCATGAGTGTGGACTCTGGTCTTCTCACACCAGGTTCAGTCTGTGGTTCTGTGGTTCTGTATGAGGTCCTCAGGTAACTTTGGTTGGAGAACAAATTTTTGAATGCACATTTCCTACAATGTAAAAACAGCTATCAGAAAATAATTGTAAAATGTAAAAACAGAAAATAATTTAATTTTTCTAGATTTATTCAGAAAGTACTTCCAAGATTGGAATTATGAACCAAAATAACCTTTAAAAAAATTTTCCTTTTGGGACGCTTGGGTGGCTCAGTCGGTTAAGCGTCTGATTTCAGCTCATGTCATGATCTTACAGTTCGTGGGTTCAGGCCTGACAGCTCAGAGCCTGGAGCCTGCTTTGGATTCTGTATTTCCCTTTCTCTGTGCCCCTCCCCCATTTCTGCTCTTGTCTCTCTCTCTCTCTCAAAAATAAATATTAAAAAAATTTTTTTAAATTTCCTTTTTGGGGGGGTGTTGCTTTTTATGAATTACTGGAGAAAATTTGTTACTTAAGTATTCTGGTTGTTTGCAACCTGCATGAACAGAAGTGAGCCCGAAGCCTTTCTAGCCAGGGTGTTTATTTCAATACAAATTAACAATGCAGTTTCTTATCAATCAGGTGTCTCACGTTTTATAAGAGTCTTGGTACCATAACTCCTCATGACACTACAATGAACTCTAGTAACCGAAAGTTTTTATTGCCGATGACTTCACTAGACTTGTCTAGACAGCAGTTACTCTTTAAAATCATAGCATGTTGGGGCTGGAAGAGATCTGACAAAGATACCGTAATTTAGATGGCCTAAATGTTCTGTTTGCCATTGTAGCCATGGTTTTGGGGTTTGAGGGATGGTAAGACCAATGACTTCAGGCTGGAAAGTGGGAAACTGATAGGCATAAATATAGGAAGGGCTGAACTTTGGTTTTGGATGTGAATATAAACATATAAAAGTATTCTTCTCTGGAAAGAGCAGCAAATTTGAAAGGAAGTTGATGTCTGCTCATGGTTGTCAAAATGAGAGAGACTCCTTGGAGGTTTTACCCAGAGAAAGCAATTGCCGTCAAATTCATAACCTTTTGGATTGACTTTCTTTGGCAAAGTAATGCCAGCTTAAAAAAAATAATTCTGGCGTTCTAATTTTTGCTAATGAAACCCATATGCTATCAAACAGTTTGTTGTTAGTGGGATTTGGATTGGCTCTGCTTGGTTCCCCAGCTTTCAGTCATTTTAATCAGGTCAACAGAATGATTAGTCAAATAGAAAAACTGATTGACTAACTTTTTAACTGGTTGTTTTGCTCTCCTGGTTGATGCAGAACTGCCAGATATGTCTTGATGTTGAGCCTGACATCTGGTCCCTGGCAAAGACCAGAACGTACCTGCTGGATCAAAGGAGTTCAGTTGCTTTGAATGACTTCAATTTGGTCCGAGCACCTGGCATAAAAATAGCCTTGTCTCTGAGAAAGTGTCTTGAGGCCTTTATAGGATTTGGGTATTGAAACAATTGGGTGGGTGGGACAGTTGTTAACAGAAGTGTTCTGGGGTAGATAGACCTTCTCGTTAACTTTGTGGATGTCAGAAAGTGACTTATGCCCGAAGGAGTTTCTCCAGAAAAGGAACAGTAACAATCTCCTGATGATTTTGTCTGATTGGGAATGAACATTAAGTGCTTTGTATTTGGTGAAAAGTTTTCATAGGAAACATACTTTGCTCCAATTCTTGTGACAGTGAGTAAATAACTTGCCTTTCCCTCTGACTGTTCTGTTTCTGTAGGAAGCCGCCCTCTGTAGGCAGCTCCCGATGGAAGCCGAAACTCTGGTCACAGTTCAGGCTGCCGTCAGCCCACCAGCCATGACCCCTGACATGAGATCCATCACTAATAATAGCTCAGATCCTTTCCTGAATGGGTAAGTTAACATGAGGGAGTGACTTATTTTTGCTTTCTTTACTTTGTGGTCTTAGAGTAGAGTATAATGGGCCGTTGTTTGTTGGGAGAAGGGGAGGAGCTGGAAGTTTGAGGTGGGGGTTGAGGGAAGCTGCCCATCCCCCGATGCTGGTAATTGGACAATGGTTCTGTAAGCTGTCCTTGGGGAAGCCGGGTGAATGGTGCACAGGAGCTCTGTACTCTGGCTCCATCTTCTATGTGCGTCTAAAACTATTTTTACAATTTAAAAAATTGAATTAAAACAAAGAGGTGGATGTTTTTAAAATATGAAGCAGATGAGCAGAAAGAAAAGATAATTGGGCCAGAAATATGTTCATGAGTAGAAGTAGTCAAACCTTAATCGTAGCTTTTTAAACCCAAGTAAAGGGCAGGTCTCTATGTCCTGTGTCTTTTCTGCCCTGGCAGAGGCTTGTAGCAAACAAATACAATTATGAAAGTTTTTAAAAACAGAGAGGTGAAAACAAACAGTAACTGAAATCATGAAGAAAAGGAATTTTTAAATTCATGATAATGCAGAAAAAGAATTTTTAAATTGTGGACTTAGAAGTATTGCAAATGTACAGAATAATACAAATAACAGGATTTATCCGTGTATCCAACACCCATATTTGCCATACTTCATAGATTTTTTTTTAAGTATTATAGTTAATATTTAAGCCCATCCCCCTCTACCACTAAAATCTGTCTCTTTCTCTTTTAGCCACTATTCAGAAATTGGTGTGTATCCACACTATTTTTATATTTCCTTTTGCTTGTTAATGTATGTATTCATAAGCAAAATTGAACATGGTTTTCTTTTTGAAAAATTTACATAAATGGTGTCATACTGTCTTTGCAGAACATTGTTCAAATTATTATTTTGAGATAGAAAGGAAATCTGTGTCAGTTAAGTATGAAAGGCCAGTTTTATTTGCCTACAGTCTTTTAATTTCATTGACGTTGGCATGCATGCTTCAACATTAAAGGGAGGTGCAAAATCTGTCCCCCTTCGTTACCTGGAAAGCTGGGCAGAATGACAGAACTACACCTGTTTAGGGTTTTTGTGACCTGTGTCTTAATTTTGGGATTTCATGGCCCGGGCTTGCACTGAAGTCCCTCCCACCTTTTGCTCCGCAGAGGGCCGTATCATTCGAGGGAGCAGAGCACTGACAGCGGCCTGGGGCTGGGGTGCTACAGTGTCCCAACGACCCCGGAGGACTTCCTCAGCAACGTGGACGAGATGGACACAGGTGGGAGCCAAGCCCGCGGGAACTCGCAGTGCGTTTGCACGCTCACATCATCCCCTTGGTCACTTCTGTTCTGCATCCAACCAGAAACACTTCACCTCAACAATAACATAAAGTGACAACTGAAAAGCCACCTAAACCCTAGGCACTATTAATAAATTCTAGTCCCTTCTTCCACAGTTTATACAAATGCAATTTTATATATGGCACAGGATTTTTAAATTCTTCTTTCTTCCTTCACTTCCCTCTCTTCTTCCTTCTTTCCCTTCCCTCCCCTCCTTTCTTCCTTTTTAAAAAAATGTTTATTTATTTTTGAGAGAGAGAGAGCGCAAGCTGACAGCGGCAAGCTGGATGAGGGGCGCTCAAACTCATGAACCATGAGATCATGACTTGAGCCGAAGTTGGACACTCAACAAACTGAGCCACCCAGGCGCTCCTTTTTTTCCTTCCTTCCTCTCTCCCTCCCTCCTGTTTCCCCTCCCTCCTCTCGTTCTTCCTCTCCTTCTCTTTTTCTTCCCTCCCTCCTTCCTCCCAAGTCTGTCACCCAAGCACCCCTTTTAGTTTTGTTTTCCTTGCTTCCTTCATATAGCCTCTTCTCACAATTGAATCAATGCCGCCGCCGACTCCGCCATTCTTCCCCAGTGGAATATTCATGCCCTTCTAGCTGGCAGGTGTAATATGCGGGCCACTTTCCTCTTGGGAAGTGGACTGCGTATCTTCTCATGTCATTTGCTACCTTGGGGAAGCAATTGGTAGTGGGCTTTTGGAAAGTTAAGCAACTCAGAAGATTCTAAATTGTCAGCTCCAGGTCCCAACATGGTAACGTCCCTCAGCAATTAAAAAGAAGAATCAGGGGCACTTGGGTGGCTCAGTTGGTTAAGTGCCTGACTTTGGCTCAGGTCATGATCTCTCAGTTCATGAGTCCAAGCCCCGCATCGGGCTCTGTGCTGACAGCTCAGAGCCTGGAAACTGCTTCAGATTCTGCCTCCCTCTCTCTCTGCCCCTCCCCAACTCATGCTTTTTCTCTCTCTCTCTCTCAAAAATAAACACTTAAAAAAATAATTTAAAAAAGAAGAGTCAGGCTCTCTAAAATTTAAAAAGAAAAAACAAAGGGCATGCTTGGGTGACTGAGTTGGTTGAGCATTTGATGTTTGACTCTCTCTCACTCTCTCTCTCTCTCTCTCTCTCTCTCTCTCTCTCTCTGTTTTTGAGCCTCCTCCTCTTGATTTCTGCTCAGGTCATGATCCCAAGGTTGTGAGATTGAGACCCATGTTGGGCTCTGCTAAGCAAAGAGCCTGCTTAGGATTCTCTCTTCCTCTCTCTCTTTTTCTATTCCCCACCCTGTCCCTTTCCCCTGCTTGTGTTCCCTCTTTTTCTCTAAAATTAAAAAAAAAAATTTTTTTTAATATTAAAAAAAAAAAAGAGGGTAACTTTGACCTAGTGACCTAGTTCCCAGCCTGCCCCACCGGTAGGCCAGGCCCGAGCTGGCTTCTGGCCATGTCTCCTCAAGGAGTGAGGCTTCATTTGCAGAAGCCAAATTTGGTGTTATGAGCCAAATCTAGATTAAATTATAAAGTGCTAAACTCCCAGAAAATAGTCTAGAACCAAAAATAAATGACAGCTGAGGGGTCCACTGTTTGGGATTATTCATGCAAATTTCTCCTCCGTTATCACTGACGTTAGAAAATGAATTGTCCTGTGATGATAAATCCTCTCCCCAGTGCATTGTCCACGGTGCGTGTGTCTGTCACACTGTGTTCTTAGATGACCACTGTCTGGGCTCGGAAGCTAACCTACCAGTCAGACAGGAGTCAGACCCGGCCAGGCACCCTCCGAGTGCAGGGGGTGGGATGGGTCAGCCGCTTTGGGGTCTCCCTGCCGGACACGTCATCGACCTGTTTGGACGATTGCACAGACCCTCCTGTGAGGAGTCACACAGGAGTAGTTTGAAGTGTTTGTTTTGTTGCTCTTTGGCTTAGTACTTAGGTTTTCTCCCTCCTTCCCGCTTCCCCCCCTTACTTTCTTCATCTCTCTCTCTATTTTGTACTGTGAGGTTTATTGTGTCCTCTTTGGAACAGCCTTATGAAGTAGCTCCTTCCTACGTTTAAGAATTTGTTTGCTTTCATCTTTTAAACACTGGGAATCCAATAATGATAACAAGCAAAAGTTAAATAAGAAAAGACTCAGGAGATCTAAATCTAAACCTGACATTAAAAAAAAGAAAGAAAGAAAGAAAGAAAGAAAGAAAGAAAGAAAGAAAGAAAGAAAGAAGGGTCTATTCTATGGCTTTAAAAAATGACCTCAGGTAGGTAAGTAGGGAATGTTTTGAAGCCAAAATATGAAATTGAGCGGTATCCTGGAAAGTATATAGTCTTTGAAGGTAGGCAACCCAAGGTGAATCTTTATTTCTCTACTTCTTGGTGGTGACTTTGGGAAAGTGATAGAACCTGCCAGGGTCTTGGATTCCTCGCCTGTAAGTGGGAATAATGTGCTTACTTCATGGAGTTGTGGGGAGTCATGAGATCCCAGGGCTTGGCCCAAAGTTCTCTTCTCCCCTTCTGAGAGGCTGAAGTCATGGATAAATGGAACTTGGTAAAGCTAGGCTTCCCAGTTAACCTGGTTAAGGGAGTGTCAGTCCGTGGAATTTAGGGTCATGTCTGTGAAGTCCTTCAGTGAAGTAGGCAGAAACCTGGAGGAAAAGGTGGGGGTGGGCACAGCTCGGATGCGGCTAGAAAAGGTCTATTAGATCCACTGACCACGTG
Source organism: Mungos mungo (assembly GCA_004023785.1). Taxonomy (NCBI): domain Eukaryota; kingdom Metazoa; phylum Chordata; class Mammalia; order Carnivora; family Herpestidae; genus Mungos; species Mungos mungo. The sequence continues at coordinate 37,627 of PISW01009975.1, forward strand.
ATGAATGGAAGCGAGCCAGCGGGGCACTCCCTTTGCAAATCACACATGCAGACAATAGCTGGATGTGTGGGGAATAAAGGGGAGAGGGACAGCAAAGGCTAGGAAGCCATCCACTCTTCCAGAATATTCATACGTGTTTTTTTAAACACGTAGTCAGGGTTCGTATTTAATTCTGGAAAAATATTTGTTATGTTCATTAATGGATGTTCCAACTAATTTCACTAAAAAAAAACTTCTAGTATTTTCTAATGCCACAAGATTACTAGGAAATTACTTCTAAAAATTGATAATACAAATGATTGATGTTTTAACTACTTTAAAAAAGAGGGGCATCTGTTTCTTTTACACTTAGCCTGAAGATGAGTCTATAAAGATATTTTTAAAAATACAGTAACACTGCTCAGTTTTGTGAGGTCCCTTGTTTTTGGTTTTTCTTAGAAAGAATGCACAACTCTTATTGCTCACAAAACAGAAAAAGAAATAGTGCTCCCTTCAATTTAGTAGCAACATAAACATCTACCCCCATCTCTCTCACTCAGAGAGAGATGGAATCCGAAGAACATATCTTTTTAAGAATTGCCTGAGTTATTTTTTGTCTCTCCCTCCCACTTTTTAAATCGATAAAACTGCAAGGACCAAAAATTTCCCTCAGAGATTCCAAGGTTGGTCCAAAGAGCGATTTAAAAATTGTTAACCTTAGTCAAGGATCTTATAACTAGTCTCCTCATGCTTTCCATGTCTGAGAAGAAAGGATAACAGAAATTCTTTATTTAAAAAAATTTTTTTAATGTTTATTTATTTTTGAGAGGGAGAGAGACAGGTAAGTGGGGTAGAGGCAGAGAGAGAGGAAGACACAGAATCCGAAGTAGGCCCTATGCTCTGAGCTGTTAGCACAGAGCCCGACACAGGGCCCAAACCCACGAACCATGAGATCATGACCCAAGCCGAAGTCAGACGCTTAACCGACTGAGCCACCCAGGTGCCCCAGAAATTCTTTGAAATAGATTGTGTTTGGCTAAAAATAAAATGTATTATTATGACATAATGTCCATGGGAAATCAATAGAGATGAATGGTTTTAACTGGAGATGAGGGAAAAAGACACTGAGCATTTTAGATCAGATAGTTTTTCAGGAGAGATCATTTCTGTGAGCCTCATTTCCATCTGTTACATTCTTGAGGGCAGTAAAGTTATTTTGGATTTTCTGTTCTATTTTGATACTGTTTTTCAACATCTGTGACACTTTATTGAGGATATGTTGAACTTGATTCACATTTTTCAAATTACTGCCTTTTGCAAGGAGAATCCTCTAAAATATTTCAATTGTCATTGATATCGTATGAGTTACAGAAGAGAGGTACAGAAGAGCCATTTAGCTTTACTGTCACCAAAATGGAAGTTTGATGATGTTTCCCTCATCACTCAGATGTAATTTTTCTCCTTGGTTAATGCATATGGTTAAAATGAATTTTCTCTGGTTTAGCTCAGAATAATGAAATTTCTATGAACATGTCTCAGGAAGGCTACTGGACTTGTAAGACACCCAAGCTAATTTAACAAGTTTCGTACAAGTGCTGCTGGGGCGGAAGCTGGCCTTAGTCAGCGACTAAGTGACCCCTTAGTCTCTGGGGTCTGTTTTATCCCATCAGAATTGATCAGGGTGTTTTGAATTAACCAATTGTTCTAATAGAGTCACTGAGGTCCTAGGTTTTTCTTTCTCAGCATTATCAATATTTATTGTATAAAAGTTTGTATATATGAGGGATGCCTGGAACCTGGGATGTGTGGCAGACATTATATGGTGCTTTATTCCAGTGTGAGAAGAAGGTGCTTACAGTCCCAATTTCAGGTGGATACACTGAGATTCAGACGAATTAAGTGCATCTAAAGTCATACAGCTACAAAGCTCAGTCCACTGGCACCAAGGTCAAGGGACATTTTCTCCTACCGTATTATTCATAAAGAACGTGTGTTCTTCTTCATGTCATACCCAAGGCATCTCATTTTTCCAGAACAGCATTTTCTCAGTTATGTGCTGTGGACTCCAGTTCCATTAGGATATCATTTCTGCCAAAATAAGGATTGGATGACTAAATGGGTTTAGGTAATAGTGGCCTCAACAAAAGAAAACTAGTTTCTTTACAATAAGACTTCTCAGAACCTTAATATGCTCATGTGCATTGTGACTCGTACGCATTGTGAGAAAAGTAGGTAGTTGTGGGGTGCCAGGTGTGTGTGTATGTGGAGGGGTGACCTGCAGAACTCACTTTATTATTTTTTATACAACATATTTTAATAGACAATGGTAAGATTTATAAAGACAAAACTCAGGGCACATAATAATACAAGACAATATCTAAGTGATGCAGGGCTCAAATGCACAAACCTCGATGGTGGACAGTGATGAAAGATACTATTATCAGGGCACCTGGGTGGCTCAGTTGGTCAAGCATCTGAGTTTGGCTCAAGTCATGACCTGGTGGGTCCCGAATTTGAGCTCCATGTCAGGCTCCATGCTGTCAGCTGAGAGCCTGGAGCCTGCTTTGGACTCTGTGTCTCCCTTTCTCTCTGCCCCTACCCCCGCCCGCACTCTGTCTCTTTCTCTCTCTCAAAAATAAATAAAACATTTTAAAAAAGATATTATTGTTAGATAAACTTGTTTTTCCTATTTTAGAAAAAATAGGGGTGCCTGGGTGGCTCAGTGGGTTAAGTGTCTGATTCTTGATTTTGGCTCAGGTCATGCTCTCATGGTTCATGAGTCTGAGCACCCTGTCAGGCTCTGCACTGGCAGCACAGAGCCTGCTTGGGATCCTCCCTCTCCTTCCTTCTCTCTTGCAGAACTCACTTTATAAAATACTTTGAAAATGATCCCTAGATCCATCAATAAAGACAGCTTTTTAATAACATGGTCAAAGGATACTCCTCACTACTGCCTGAGCATAAAGAGGGATGACGTAGGTAAATATTACATAGCTCTGTAATACGGTATTTATTACAGGAAGGGCCTCTCTACCCTTTCACAAAACAGCTCTTCATGCAGCTGCCATGGGAAGGTATAGATCACAGTTTGAATCCACAGTGACTTCCTATCTGCTGGGCTTATCCACTCTGCACATGTCTACCCAGAATGGATAGATTCGCCCAGCATTTGCATCGCTTCTTCTTCTTTTTTTTTTTTAATATTTTTAAATTTATTTTTGAGAGAGATAGAGAGAGAGAGAGACAGAGTACGAGCAGGGGAGGGGCAGAGAGAGAGAGGAAGATATAGAATCTGAAGCTGGCTCCAGGCTCCGAGCTGTCAGCACAGAGCCCGATGCAGGGCTCAAACCCACAAACTTTGAGATCATGACCTGAGCCTAAGTCGGACACGTAACCAACTGAGCCACCGAGGTGCCCCACATCTGCATCTCTTCTGAGTGAGCACCCACAAACTCAGTTTCAGTAACGTGGTAGCTGAAATGTTTCTCAGAGACGAACTGTTTAAGACCTTAACAGTATGATCTTCTGTTTAAATGTAAGGACTGTGTTAATGAAGATGAGAGCCGTTAGCTCTTCAAGAACTTAAAAAAAGTAATTAAAATGGTCACCTTTTATTCTGTTATAGGAGAAAACGCAGGACAGACACCCATGAACATCAATCCTCAGCAGACCCGTTTCCCCGATTTTCTTGATTGTCTTCCGGGCACAAACGTTGACCTAGGAACTTTGGAATCTGAAGATCTGATCCCCCTCTTCAATGATGTTGAGTCTGCTCTCAACAAAAGCGAGCCCTTTCTAACCTGGCTGTAATCAATGCCATTGTAACTTGGATGCAGCCGTGACCTGACATTTCCTGGGCCCCTTGGAAAAAGCAATGGAGCAGAGCAAGTCTGCAGGTGTACCACTTTCTGCCTCCATGACTCAATGCTCCCTCCTTTCCATGTGGCCAGTTTAATCATTGCCTGGATTTGATTGACAATAACTTAAGTGCAACATAAACAAATAAATACTCTATTTTCATTTTCATAGGCCCGAATCCCTGTGAATTCGGGGCTATGTAGAATTGTTTCTGCAGAATCGATTATGCAGAATTGCTTCTCTGTTTTTCTATCTGCTGCCCCACGTCTAAGCTTTAGGGGCGTTAGTTGAAATTTATATGTCAATTGATTATAAGCCACAAAAAGCTGACCACAGGCAGTGACTTGTGACAGGCGGCTCGGTCCAGGAAATGCACACAAAATTAAACCTGATTTAGAGTTTCAAAAACTGTACTGATGACAGTAGTACCAAATGCTTTAAAAAAATATTTAACTTGAGCTTTAAAAATCATTGTATGGATAGTAGATCTCTGCTGTATGGAATACAATGTAGTTTTGAATCCATGCTGGTTCTGATGGCTCTTTTTTACTCTGTATTTGCAAAGGCACACATGGTCTTTTGTACTTTGTCCTTTATCGTTACTCTGGTGCGTAGCGTCTAGACAACTCGTCCTTCCGGCCAGAGAGGAGCAGGAACGAGCGTCACCGTTCCTACACGGCAGATCTCATGAAAGAGACCAGTTTGGTACTCATGATGAGCATTGATTAAACAAAACTTTTTAAAATTACAAGTAGGATTTTTTTTTAATTGCAGCTTAGAATTTGATGTTTATTTTATACAGCACAATCATTTTGTAGCTGACGACAAAGGGCAGCCAAATGTTTTTGATACATCAGTGGCGACTGTATTTTTCTCTTTTGAAAAACTGTTCTGAAGCCATCAGGACAACATAGCTTTCAACCCGATGGCACACATAGGGAACTGTTGCTTTTTAAATTCTGAAGGCTTATCAGTTTTGCTTTCAAGATTTCAAGTGTTTAAAATAATCTTATCTATGAAACTGTTTGAAGGATGAAGCAGATCTCTGACTGACGTGTAAAAAAAATGCCCTCTGAGGGTGTATGGTGGAGACATATGTTTCTGAATTCAGTAAAATTGATTCCTAAGTATGTTATCCTAACCCTGTTTGCTACCATTGGTATAAAAAGGCATGAAATATGTACTCAATACCTCTTATGTAACCAAAAACATTTTTTATTAGCTTTTAAGGACTGAGAGAGAGCATCAGGATCACGCGGCACGTACCTCTGCCTGCATTGCTGATGAAGTCCTCGATTGTTTAATATTTTGAGCTGACATTATTTATAATCTATGAATTTAATATCTTTTTGAAAGACATTAATAATTCAGGTCTCTGAGAGGAACCTTCAATTCCCAAGGGGGCTCGTCTATTGGGGATCTTCAATAAGACCCTTTCCAATCTACCAGAATAGAGACAGGCAGAATACATTTTATCTTGTTGGAAAGAAGGCAAGTGAAAAGGTCAGAGATGAAGTAGTTAAGTCACGGTATATCGTGGAAAGGACTAGTTGTGAAATGGAAGTCGACAAGTGACCATACCCCAGAAGCAAGACAAGCACGAGGTCAGAGAGGTGCCCCAAACGAACAAAGCAACACTTTTCTACTACAACTTCTCTACCAGTAGACTCTGTAGACTCTGTTGTAGAAGGAAAGGCTTTGGTGCACTTTATGTGGAAGAAGGAGGGGGAGGGCCGGCGTGGCCCTGTCCGCGTGTGAGCGTGTCTGTGGACAGGAGCACACGCCCGCTGTTGCTTCCGACACATTGAAGTGATTTCTTTTTCCCGAAGGACGCATGGTTTATGTTCTTCTGATTCCTTCTCTCTCGAAGAGATGGGGGTAGATGTTTATGTTGCTACTAAATTGAAGGGAGCACTATTTCTTTTTCTCTTTTTTGAGCAATATGAGTTGTACATTCTTTCTAAGAAAAAACAAAAAACAAGGGACCTAATGAAACTGAGCAGTGTTACTGTATTTTTTAAAAATATTTTTATAGACTCATTTTCAGGTTATTAAGTGTAAAAGAAACAGAAACCCCTCTTTTTTAAAGTAGTTAAAACATTGATGATTTGTGTTATCAATTTTTAGAATTTCCTAGTAATCTTGTGGCATTAGAAAATACTAGAAGAATTTTTTTTAGTGAAATTAGTTGGAACATTTATTAATGAACATAACAAATATTTTTCCAGAATTAAATATGAACCGTGACTATGTGTTTACTTGATAGACAAAGCCAGATGTCATTTTTTTCTGTTTTGTTTTTAAGGCCATAGAATAGGGCCTTTGTTAAAGAACACTAAAGCTAGAAATCTAAACATAAGAACAACTTTTTAAAGGGTATTTCTTATTATTGTAAGTGTTAAAACCCCTGCAGAATTCATGACAAGGTGCTATTTATATTTCTTATTATAAAAGAACTGCCAGGATATCTAGTCTTTTTAGTCCTAAATCAGCAAATCTCAACATTTCATCCAATACCTGTGCCATGGAAAAGGCATATTAACAATCGAAATGTAAACATAATTTCAGAGATCTTTCTTTCCAGGTATTTGTTTTTTCCTGATAAAACACACTTTCTTGAGGTAAATACATTGTCAAAACTGATTTGCAATTCTACTAAATCTAAGTTGCTAGTGTTTTCCCATAGTATTCAGGATGTGAAATGCCATTTCTTTCGCTGATTCAACATCAGGGAGGCAGGTTAAACCGAGTGGAACGCTCGTGACAGGTGGGTGCTGTTGACCCCAGCCTGGTGGAAAAGCTCTCTGTGGAAGGTGAGAGAAGTGTTGCTAATTAGAAGTGTTCTCATGACATAGTTAGACAGTAACTTCTGAAAGTACAACTTTTCTGAAAAAGAATAAGCTGTTAAAAAAAAGGAAATTGTAGATTAATTTCACTGGGAAAATAGGCGATTGACAGAGACCGTTTCCCTAACACACTACATCATTTATGTGCTAGTACTTTAACTTTTAAAAATAAATTTTACTTCTACATTTTGTAATATGACATATGTGTGTTTATTTTTAATTTAGAATGCTGTGCGTACAGAAGGTATGCAGCCAAATCAATCCTATCAAACCGTTTTACCTGGAGTTTGGTACTGGTTTTTACTTCTCTGATTCTGTATAAGAAAAATAAATACAATTCAATTTCCACTTGGAGCCTTTGTCTTTTCATTATCCGTGTGTGTTCCTTTTACTCAAGGCTTTGCGTGGTACTGAAGAAATGCTTATGTAACCCTCCTGGCCGACAATGAAAGAAAGAACATTTTGTAGGCCAACGTTGTTTTGCTCAGAGGTTGGTCTTCAATATTTTAAATATCCACAGAATTCTGGTTTCCATCCACTGAGATTTTTTAAGTGTGTATGTAATTTATATGTTATGTTATAATTTATATATAGAAATATATTTACATATATTTATAAATCTAATTACATAATTTACATATATTTATATATCTATAATTTTTTTTAGAAATTACACTGTTCTTCTAACACCCTCACCAATTTGATTGAAATGTCAGAACTATATGATTCTCAGGGAGCCTGGGGGGCTCAGTCAGTTAAGTGTCTGACTTGCTTTCGGCTTGGGTCACGATCTCCCCGTTTGGGAGACAGAACCCCGCATCCAGCTCTGCCCTGACAGCACCGAGCCTGCTGGGGATTCTCTCTCTCTCCCTTTCTCTTTGCCCCTCCCCTACTTGCGCACATGGGTGTGCTCTCTCTCTCTCAAAATAAGTAAATAAACATAAAACAAAAAGTTGTCCAGGAAGAGAGAAAAAAAAAAGAACTCTAAGATTCTCAGGCTTTCCTGTGAGGTTAACAGTATAGTGCGGCTCCTGTTTGGAAACTAAAAACAGCTTATCTGAATGTGGGCTTGTGATAGTATATTTTCTCTGTCTGTTGAGTCCCTTGAGTCTCACTATTGTAATACCTTTGTCCCCTCCACAGAAACATTAGGTGACAGCATTCAGCAGAAAAATATTTTCAAGCTAACCAGGTGAAAGGAGAAGTGGTGGTGGAAACAGCTTGCCAACATTCCAGTCTTAAGTCTCATACATTCCTTTTTTTTTAATTAAAAAAAATTTCTTTCAGTTCCAGGACAATGAATATGCAGTGCTATGTCAGTTTCAGGTGTACAATTAGTGATTCAACACCGCTATACATTACTCAGTGCTCATCACGGTCAGCCAGAACCTGCCTGGGTTTCTCTCTCTCCCTCTTTCTCTGCCCCTCCTGCTCATGCTGTCTCTCTCTCTCTCTCCAAATAAATACATTTTTGAAATAAAAATAAAATCTAAAAAATAATCAAATTTTATTTGTATAAATAATAACATTTTTTTGTTTCTTTCCCACTATACATTCCACAAAATATTTGGGAAGATATATATAGACTATATAGAGTTCAAACATTGAAAAATGTATTACCTATTTTTATCAATAAATATAATACAAATTAGTCTCTTTTCTGCTTTTCTTCCAACTTTATTGAGATATAATTGACATATTATGTAAGTTTAAGGTGGACAATGTAGTGATTTTGTGTATATATTGGAAAATGATTACTATAAGAAGGTTCGTTAATACACGTATCATTTCACATACAGTTTCTTTCTTTCTTTCTTTTTGTGGTGAGACTCGACTAACTCTTAAGTCTGCAAATACCATACGTAGAAAATTTCTTATTGTTACGATTTATATCTCCTTTTTTCCCCCAGTTTGTATTTCTTGAATTAATAGTGCAATTGAATGATGTCAGCTCTCCGCCCAGATCACCTGAGACTCCTTTGTACTGTGTTATGCATCCCACCTCCCATCCTGATGTGTTTTTGCTTCCAACAGCTAACATTCGTGGCTCTTTTTCAAAGAACTGCTGCCACTTTGCCCCAACACGTGCAGAGAGTTAGATGCATAGTAATTTATGTTCTACAACAAGACCTTTAGCCAATGACAGGTGGCTTTGTAACTTCTATTTCAAAGTGCTCTGTGACATCAGGCAGGGACTGCCTTCTCTAGGACTTGGCCTGAGAGCACATTCTTGCTTTGTCTCCTTCCCTTTCCTGTCCTGTTTCCCCCATTCTCTTACCAGTTTCCCCTGTAAATACCCACTTCCTTGAAAAGTCCTTTCTTAAATAATGCTTCTATAGTAAATCACTTGTCCAGGAGTCCTTGTACCCGGGCCTGCTCCAGAGGGCCTGACCTAAAATAGTAGCTGGAATATACGACCAACTCTGGCGTGTCAAATGAGAAAAACAGTCTAACAGAAGCATAGGCCAAAGATATGAATTGGAAATGTATAGGATGGGAAACTGGATGCCAAATAACGTGCCAACTTCATGACTAATCAGGAATATGGAAATTAGATAGTAATGATGTACCATTTCGTTTCTATCAAATTGCAAAATAAAGACTGGTAACACCAAGTGTCAGCTAGGATTTGGGGAAATGGGGACACTTGGGGCAACCGTGGGTGGCAGTGTAAATTGATAAAGGCATGAAGCTGGTCACCTGGTCAGTTTTACTGACCAACCACTCTATCCCCAGTCCCCAAGGTGATGTCCGGATCCTAGTGGATGCCCAGTAAATTTGTTGGGGGAATTAATATTTTGGCACATTATATTCCTCAAGTGAGTGAGTAGTTTCAGAGAGGACATGTGGGGAAGAGGGGTTGCAAAATAGGAGGGACGGAATTACTAGATGATTTAGTTGAGTAAACAAATCTGTCACCAGTTGATGGGGTGACAGGCATTGCAGCCACACTGGCTCAGAACTGGGATTTGTACATTTATAGTGTATCCAACTTTCCATTTTTTTTCTTTTAGGATTGCAATGTTAAAAATTCACATATTTGTGTTTTCAATTTAAAAAATTATAGCTGCCAAATTTAAGATTTTTTCCCCCCTTGAGATATTGATTTTTTAAAATTATGGTTAGTATTGTGTGGATATCAAAGCTCCTAGGTATATAATTTACTTATATTCCATTGAGAGCACACATGAAGGTATTGTATGTCTAAGGTTGAAATCTAGAGAATTTATGATATCTGTCTTGCTGCCCAGAATAGTTAAATATATATAATGAATTAAACTGAATTTAGAATTAAGATCAGACACATTATGTCATGTTAGACTTTTTGGATGAGTTTCTAGTCACTGGAGTGAGATGGGTCTGTGAATTCTGGCCCTTAAACAGAATAGATTTATTCCAGGCATGCCTCAGAAGGTAAATTCAGATCCTCACAGCAAAACTCCTTAGAACTTTCCCTGGAATGCCCCCAAATTTCAAGATTCACCAAAACAATTAGCCAATGCATTTTATTTTTTCACTGTCTCTGAAGGCTCTCAGAAACTGATCAAAGCTTTAGTTGTTCACAGTCAGATGCTCACATACACATTTTGCACTTAGATCCAGGTGGCTCATAGACTCACTGAACCCCTTCCACTGACCTTAGATTTTGCAATTCTTTCCTGTAGGCTGTCTGTTGACATAGGTTCCTTGTAGTAACTTGTAAGTGTGAGATGATAAAGCCTTAACTGTAGTTCACAAAGATATATAAGCTGTGTTTAGAAATGATAATTTGCAGGGGTCACAGAGTCCTTCTGCCTGTAAGTCATTAGGTCATATTAGTAATTGAACAAAGTGACACATGCTTTACAGGTTTGCAGTTTGAAGACCAGAAGTAGGGTGACCAAGTGTCCTGGTCTTTCTGGGATGGAAGGGCTTCCAAGACTCAGGACTCTCAGGATTAAAATTGGGAAAGTCCCAGCAAATTGGGGGAGTTGGAAAGGATGCATCATGTAGTCATTGGCAGGACTGGCTACATAATTTGTGGGAGCCGGTGCGGAATGCAGATATGGAGCCCTTGCTCAATGTATTAAGAATTGACATTAGAGCATTAAACTGTGAGCCTCCTGTGAGGGTGGAGCCCTCTGTAATTGCATGGTAAACATCTTGAAGTCAGCCCTTCACTGTAATCCTCCAAATCAAAGGATTTCCTGTGTTAGTGTATCTCTGTGTAAGAATAAGAAAGAAGAGGCTAGCACTAAGAAAGAAAGAACGAAAGAAAGAAAGAAAGAAAGAAAGAAAGAAAGAAAGAAAGAAAGAAAGAAAGAAAGAAAGGAAGGAAGAAAGAAAGAAAGAAAGAAAGGAAAGAAAGAAAGAAAGAAAAAGAAAAAGAAAAAGAAAGATAGAAAGAAAGGAAGAAAGGAAGAAAAAGAAAATTACATGAATTAATGTGGGGAATTCTCAACGTTTTCTTCTAGAAATAACCTGTCACCAAATATTCCACATAGTCTGTTGTGTTTCCAGTAGTAGGAGACAGTTAAGGTGGGTCTGAGACCCCTGGTCCTAAGCCACATTTGGTTTTTCCTAAGGATGCCAAAGAATGTAAGACTCTTAGAATCTTCTTTGATATCTTCCAATATTCTCAGGGCCACTAATATCAGACAACCAGCAACTATATATATTGAACCCACTCTGTACTTGCTAATCTTGAAGGCACTAAATAAGCATTGGAAATATACGAGGATGAAGAAAACTCAACCCTTTCTCTAGAGGACCCACATCTTTAATTAGGGCCATATATTATGGGACAAAGTAATGGGAGCTCAGAGTAGGGAAGGAAGAAGAGGAGTGAACAACCTCAAATAGGACATGGAGTGTGAACCTTAGCTTCTAGAAGATTCTCAGGCATTTCAGTGAAAGGAAAGTATATATGAAAGCCCAGAATTTTGAAAGCAGGATGGTGAGAAGGTCCATGGCCCTGCAGGTACAGGAAGGCAGTGAGGCAGGAGGTAAGTAAATAAATAAAATAGATGGAGTTGATCCTTGAAGGGGCTCCAATGCTTTGTTCCAAAGCTAAAGTGTAGCCTGAACAATGGAAGCCACAGAAAGGTTTCCAATAGTAGAGTGATTTAAGGGAAACACGCAGAAAAGTGAAGATGAACTGGAACAGAGAGAAGTTGGTGGCCCTCTCTGAGGACAAGGGCCTATTTGGCACTGTGAGGATAGAAATTGAAATCATGGCCTCTGCCTCCAAGAAGATAGTATACTGCCATGTATTTAGCACCAGGCGTATGCCAACATAGTTCAGGAGAGACGGAGGTCACTTGGGGCTTGCTGGTGAGGTACGATGGGGGAGGGGCAGAGTATGCTGGGGCTATGGAACTGGTAAACAAAGGCATGGAAGCACAAATGGAAGGAGAACAATATATATTTTGACAACCTACTGTGTCCCAGGCACTAGGCCTCATTTGTCCCTCTGTGTGGGAATGTATGTGTTTACACACCATCACCTTTTTAGAGTCATTTAGGCCGAATTGACATCTTTATAATATTACGTCTTTCTAGTCAATTCAATCTGTTTTCTTAACATCCTCAAAGAATCAGAACTAAAGATGAGTAGACAAAAACCAAAGAAATAAACACTCCTAAAACCCTCGTCTTGGAATTCAGGCACTAGGGCCGGCTCTATCAGAAATGACAGACATATGGGGGACCCTTGAACAACTCTTGGGATTAGGGGTGACCCCCAGTGCAGTTAAAAATCTGCATAAAAATTTTGCCTCCCCCAAATTTAACTGCTAATCATAAGGGAGAGAAAATACATTTACAATAGTGTACTGTATTTATCGACCCGTAAAGTGGACCCGTATGGTTTGAACTTGTACTATTCTAGGATCAACTGTAATTTTAATCTCTGGAAATCCACTTAACCTTCCTAGGTATCATTTCTTATTCTCCTTATCCATAAAATGCTCACTTTCTCATGGCGCTAAAATCCTGCCATTCTAGAATCTTCCTTAGTGTATGAACAGATATTCCACATTGAGATGTAGATGGATTTGTCATATATACAAACATACACTCTTTTTTTTTACAGCATTTTTTTAAGAGTCCAGTGGTCATAACAGACTGGAGGATGAGAAACTGATATTTTAACTGTGACTCTAATACCCAAAAGGGACATCATTTCAGTTGGCATATTCATCACTGCCAACTGAGGGCCTGACATTTCCACCACTGAGATATAGGACTGTTTCAGAAAAAGTTCCCAACTCAGCTATCTTACTTGGGTATTGATGATGTGACTAACTGGGCTGTAAGTGGAGAAAACTAATTTACAGGATTAGAAAATGATTAACAGTCAGTAATCTCTTATACTCTTGAGTATCCATTTATGGAATTAGCATAGAGTAAAATAAGAGTTTCAGAGAATGAGAAAAGGGAAACACTAATAAGGAAAAGTGAGGTCTGGCACATTCCATGCAGCATTGCAAGTCCTGGAGAAGGTGGGTGTGTGAGCATTAAGAAAGGGCGTGTGTGAGCAGCCCCCTTTACACATTTGCCGTGGGCTTCATTCCTACAACCAGCGAAGTTCAATCCCATGCAGCTATTAATTAACACCACAGCCTTAGCCAAGTCTCTTACAGTTTTGAAACTTCAGTTTCTTTACATGTAAAATTGGCTATTATAATAAAAAGAGGGGGTACAGTGAGAGGTAAAGATTAAGAAAAGTGGCTTAGGTAGAACACCCAGTAATTCACAGGTGGTCATCAAATGTTCATTTCCTTTTTTGTGTGAGCTTTTTCCTCTCTCCCTCCCAGGCCATATTTTTCTCCAGAGCACTTATCACCATATAACAGTAAGAGATAATTCATTTCTCCATTGTCTCCTCCCGTTAGCCTATCGGTTCCGTGAGAACAGGAATTTTTGTTTGTTTTATGTCTAGAACCTTGAACAATGCCTGGTGGATGGTTCAAAAATATTTTCAAAATATTTGTTGAACGGGTGAATTTGTGAGAATATTGTTTTTCACACTGTAACCCTTCCTTTGGACAGTGCTATCTTTAATTGACTTGTTTGCTCAGACTTCCAGATCTTGAATTGATGAGGCTTTGGGAAAATATTTCTTTGTGGAGAGAGATTTAAAAAGATGACCAAACCTGTCTGCTGAGGAACTACCTGCTGAGTGAGCCTGTAGACTGACCCACCGCCAGAGGGCAGCCGCCGGCTCTGGCCGGGTGTGGTGACCGGCCCCCACTCCGCCCACCATCTTGCAGACTGGGTAAGGGGTGGGGTATCAGGGTGGGGGAAGTAGAAGACTCTGGCAGGAGGCTGATGTTTTTGTTTCCCTCTTTGCACTCACCTACATATCCGTTTTCCAGGAAGGTTTGTGGCTTTTGGGTGAGAAAAGTTTTTTGTTTTTTTGTTTTATTTTAAGTACATAGCAAAAACAAAAACAAAAACAAAGAAAAAGAAAAGAAAAAAGAGGAAAAAAAAGAAAAGGACAAAAATTTCAGGCAGTCTCAGAACAAGATTTATAGTGGAGTCAGTGGATCACCTGCCTCAGAATATCCTAAGATGTTCGTGTTTAATGTGAATTTCTCGACTTCCTGAGTCTGAAGGAGGGTGACGGCTGGGAATCTGTATTTATTTAGCAAGCTTCCAGGTGATTCTGGCTCACTCTCAAGTTTGAGGACCACCACACCTGGTGAGTAGTCTCCAGACTTTTTATCATGAAGCCCCAGTGTATGGATTTTCCATGTTCTTTTCTTTGCTTCTAAGTTACATGCATAGATGACTGTTCTAATGTGTTGTGTATATTATAAAGCATTCACAAAAATCGAAAATTTGAAAGGATGAGAAATCATGCACGTTAAAGTTTATATATGAACTTCCCACGCCATAGTTTGGATGAGAGGGTGAGGATAATTCATGCAGATGAAATGTTATTTAACTGATCTGCAGGGTGATTGTTTTGGCACAGCACTCATTTTCTCAAGTTTATGGCTCCAACGTCAGTGGGCGTGAGACAGCATGATTATCTGTGGAGGTTTTATTTCTGTTTCAGTAGTGTCACTGGGCGTTCTCCCTCTGCTTCCCCACAGAATTCACATTTGGTGCTCAGGAAAGTTGTCATATTTACCCTCTTCCCCAACCTGATGTCCCGGGTGCAAATTCTAGGTGGGAAATGAAGTGTCAACTGGTCAGTGTGTTGGTATCCAGCTCAGCAATGACTGAAAAAGTTACAAAATCATCTCCGAGGAAACCCTGCCCACAAAAGCTTTGTGATTTGACTCTCAATCTGGCTCTTAACCTCTCTAGGGTCATGGATCTCTTTAAGAATCTAATGAAATCTATGAGCTTTCTCTCCAGGGCAGGGGAAAAAAAAATACTCATCCCACAACCATTTCGGAGGGTGTGAAAACTTTTGGAGTTCTCTTAGCCAGCAGCATCAACATTTCCTGGGAACTCACTTGAGAAGCCCCACGCCCAAACCTACAGAGTCAGAAACTTTGGGGTGGGAATAAGCCCGCCAGGTGTTTTCAATGAGTACTCCCGTTTGAGAACACGCCAGAGCTGAGGTTCTCAAACCAGCCTCCTTATTAGAATCACCTGGTGCGGGGTTTTTTTTGTTTGTTTTTGTTGTTTTTTTAAAGCACTAATGCCTGGGTTCTGATCTCCTTAAAGAGATTAAAACAGCCTCTCTGGAGGGGGGCCTGAACCTGGAGATTTTTAAAAGCTCTCCAAAGGAGCTAAGCTCTGTGAACCAAGGTATTAATAACCTAGGCTACTTCTGTAGCTCCCCAAACCAGAGCACAATAGCACTAGAGAACTTGGCCACAGCCTGACTCATCACTTTCACTGACGTGCTGAGAAGCTTTTCCAAGGTTGCGCAGTTACTGAATGTCTAGGCACCCAGTTCTCCTTCTTCCCCTGTTCCAGAAAGTGCCACACACTGAAATAGTGAGCCCCAAACATGCCTGAAGAAGCCGGGCCGGCGAAGACAGGCATATTTAAAAGTAGCCTAGATCAGTAGATGAGGGCGTTTTTCGGCTACAGATCGTTGACATCAGCTTCCAGCGGTTTTTCCTCTTTGGCTTAACTCTGCTGTTCATTTTCACTGAACTCAGTTCATTAAGCTTTCTTAATAAGAAACTTAACCTCGGTCTGGTCCGTGGAAAGCAGCAGAGCTGAAGTGGGGCCGTAGGACAGCGTTTCTGATGAGACCCTGAGCCAGGAGAGGAGATGTGGGAGATGGGGTAGGAGAGCCTGCGTGGGGGGAGGGAGAAGCTCAGGCCCTGAAGCCAGGAGTCCTGGGTCTCCTGCCAGCTGTCACTGACTCACTCTATGACCTTGAGCTTCTCGCTCAAGCTCTTCATGCTTTGGTTTCTTCACTTCTTAATAAGGGTGATAATAATAGCACAGCTACTCCCATGGGTTGTGACTGCTGAAGGGGTCTGACGCATGTCAAGACTGATTTCCACATCAGTTCACATGTTCTGCAAGTGTAAGCTCGCCATGGGCGGCAGCAAAGTGGCAGGGTGAGCCGCTGCATGGGGGGCGGGAAGCTTAGGAACCTGCCTTCCCAACCCCCCCCCCCCGCTCTCCGTTTTTGAGCGTGCCTCTGCATTCCTGACTCTTCCACACGGAGGGGACAACACCATGGAGTAGAACTAAACTTCGAAATAAAAAGCATAGGAGTGAGCAGTGGGCTGGGGGAGGGGGTGACTGTGTGTGGTTGCCTTTTGTATAGGTACTTTGAAAGATTATATAAAAATGCTGATTTTGATTCTGATATTTTAATTGATTGCACTAATTCAGGTGAGCATGAATTATATTTCATCCTATTTCATTGATTGCACTCTACAGGCTAGCACGAACAGTGTAAGTGATGGCATTTATAAAAATGACAAAATGGTAACACTTTCAAGTTCTTTAAAGAAATTAGCATAAGAAACCATCCCTTTTCCTGGATGCTGTGAGGAGACTTAGCCAGGGGGACTCCTACCCTCCAACAGCTAAGACTCTCTGGGTTTAGATCCTGATTTTTCATTTGCTGTTTATGGGGCCCTGGGAAACTTTATTTTTTCTAAGCCTCATTATCCTCATATGTGCAATGAGCTAATCATAGTTCCTATATCACAGGGTTGTGTCTGATGGGAAAAAACACAGACTTAGATAAGGAAAAACTTTATTCAGAAGGACTGTTGCAACACGAAAATCTCCAATCTCAGGAATCTGCACGCGTCTCAAAAACAAACAGAAAAGCCTTTTTTTTTTTTGGTTACAGGCTGGGGTGAGCAGGCTTTGGCAGCGATGGGAAGTTGGGCAAGCTCGTGGCATGCTCCCTGGGGTCTGACAGGAAATGTGTCTCCCTGTGGTCAGCAGATTGCCTGGATAAGCTAATAAAGGGACACTTTCCTGCTTGCTCAGG